>JAIPRM010001033.1:17693-43405 GCA_025469315.1 Stegophylla sp. TES_Ste_2020 | reverse complement strand
GTTAAAGATTTTATATTCTCATAAAAAAATTCAGTGAGTAAATTACGATATGGTTTACCCAGTGTGAACCTTTCTTTGCAGTATAAAGTTTATATAGTTTAAACTCTAAATTAATATAAATAAACAATTTTTTTGGTGACACACCAAACAATAATTCGCGACACACGAGGGTGTCGTGACACACCGGTTGAGAACCACTGACATAGATAACACAAACACGGATGAGACACAATATCCAATTTTATTGAAGTCACTTTATTTTTCGGTCCTCTGATCTGATGAGCAATACTGAAGCCGTTTGAATATTATTTTATTTAAATCGGCAAAATACCGCTTTTGTTAAACTATTACTACCAACTCATGTTAATTTATTCGTTTTTCAATTAATACAAAAATAAAATGATTTAAACGATAAAAATTGTATTTTATTAAAAACTGTTTTGTTTCTTGATGGTACATTCAGCACTGGTACCACGGTACCTATCACTATCCAAGCGCCTTTTTCATTTTTAGATTCTAAAAAACGAAGCGAAAAAGCTTATGATTTTACAATGATGTTTTTATTATTTTGTTTTTATTTCTTTCCATGAACACTTTTTCGCATAGAAATACTTGACCACAGTATTCGACCGATAACTTCATAAAACCGCAATCACACTCAGGTGATACTTTAACCCTTTCAGTTCCGAATTATTTTTTTGGTATCAAAAATTTTTTTTTTTTGCATTATTTGTTTATATTATGATATAAACAGGACATATTTAAAATTTGAATGAATTATTTGGACTGTACGAGTTTAAGCGAATCCATTGTACGAGGCCACTGGGCGTTAAGGGAGTAAAAAAATTTGCCTTTTATTTTTAAAAATGTAGTCATAAAATTTATTTTTAAGTTACGGATTCTGCATAAATATTGTTTATTATCAATATAGTTTTTAAAATTAATAAAATATAAAAAAAATAAATATATCTTTAATTCATATAGTCATAACTCATCACTATGCAATAGATAATATATAATAACAGTTTTATATAGTTAACATGAAAAAATAAAAATAACAATTTTAGTCTTATAACATTACAAAATAACATTCTATAGTCTTTTAGAAGACTACAGACTTTTGTAGAATTATTGAAACTTTCTATAAAACAATCAAATTCTCCAGATTGGAAATCGTTATTCTCTTCATCAGACAAATCCGATAAATCCGAATTTGTGCCATCGCCTAGTAATCTGAGAATAACGTCATCACCTAATATTTTATTAGCCATATTCTAAATTTGTTAAAGAGGTCAATAATTTTCAAATTTCTCAATATTTTTTTTCAAAAACGTAGAAAATCTTCAAAAAAAAAATGGCAAAACATATTATTATCAGAATTTTCATAAAATTTTAAATTAGTTTTTAACATGACTTCAAATATAATGTAAACTTGAAACTTTCACCAACTACTAAAAATGGTCACGAAAATACCTACTATTTCAACTGTTTTCAACGACGCTCTTATAGTCTAGTGAACTGGACGTCAAGTTCGAATGCGACGGTACCGGATTCAAAACTTACCCAGTAAACTAAATAATTTGCACTTTTTTCAACCGTAACTGACCAGAGGTGACACCATAAACATTAGTACTAATTATGTTATAGTAAATTAATGTTGATTTACGATGATAATTATGGCCGCTTTATTATTTAATTACGATGTTTATTTTTTATTGTAATTTAAAATTATTTATGGAATATTTATTATAGATGTGAGAAAATGTATGAAAATGAATTTTCGTTTTTCATAAATGTTTTATGGAACAAAATAATTTTTTGTTTAAGTTCAATGCTTCAAAACTGATAATTATTATTATTGTGTATCAGTTGAAACTCGGCTCTGAATCGTTTTGTTGAAAAAATAGTTTATCGTTTCTTCAAAATTCAACACGCCCGCTAATAAGTATCCCGCCCGAGATGTGAAGAACACCCCAAGGGGCGAAGCACACACTTTTTTTCATCTTTCGTACACGCAAAGAACACTGTAACTTATGTAGAAATACAAAGTTAGATGATGAATACATTGAATATATAAAAATAAAAATAAAACAACTATTGGAGAGAAAAAATATTTAAATTTTAAAAGTACGTTTCAATATGTATAACATGAAGGTGAGTATTATTAGGTGTTTCTTATTAGTCACTTGATCCTATACTAATACCCTGTTTTTATTTTATTATATTTTTGACACATTCTATATATTATAAGAACGAATTTACATACTTATGAAAAAAAAAAAAAAAAATGTGTAGAGTAAAATATTAAAAAGTAAAATAAGTTTACAGCTCACGACTTGCACACAACAAAAAAATGTTTTCAATACATAGATGCTTTCGGTTACGTCAAAACGCGCGTAAGAATAATGTTTATAATTAGGATTGTAAAAGAAGGACTCGTATCTAATTATTCAAAACAACAATAAAAACCCAATACACCTATTTCGTGTTTTTTCATTTTAGTTATTTATCCTTCGTTCTATTATAATGCGTTCTAAAGATGACTCAACATATTATTATACCACTTGGTTGAACACAAATGTATTGTAAGACCTTTTGTGACAAAATTGTATTAAAAATATTAGATTATATGAACTAAACATTCTTAAGTTATAAAATTTAATTTTTCAATTTTAACTCTGGTAATAAATTGATATTTATACCTGCAATAATTTTTGTGTTAAAATTATTTTAACAGCATGGACTACATAATATACGCTTAAATAGGTAGATTCATTTTAAGTTGTTATAAATCTACAGTATTATAATTCATAATATATAGTGTATACAAAGATATTTGATATTAAATATGTATATTTATAGTTAAAAAAAAAAGTGTGCACTTCGCTCGTCGGGGTGTTCATCGCACGTCGAGTGGGATTCTCTTGACGGGTGTGTAGAATTTTAAAGAAACGATAAATCATTTCTTCAATAAGTCGATTCTAAACAAAAGAAGTTAATAATATAAAGAACAATAATAGTCGTCATTTTCAACACGCCCATCAAGCGTATCTGACCCGAAGAGCGAAGAGTGTCCGTGGTGCAAAGTATGTCCAGCATTATTATTTATACTTTACTTTACTTTATTCGACTTTTTTTTTTTTCAAATAAATAGAGAAATGGAAAAAAAAGTGTGTACTTCTACTTTGCACCTGGGAGTGTTCTTCGTTCCTCGGATCAGATACTCTTGGTGGGAGTGTAGAATTTTAAAGAAACGATAAATAATTTCTTCAATAGGATGATTCTGAACGAAGGAAGTTAATTATATAAAAAATAATAAAAGTCGTCATTTTCAACACACCTATCAAGAGCATTTGACCCGAAGAGCGAAGAGTGTCCGTGATGCGAAGTATGTTCGGCTTTCTTGTCTATACTTTTGCTACAAAATCCTAGCCCTACTTATTAGCATATTAGAATTACATTTATCAACTAAATTAATAGTTCGTTAACTATATTTAATTTGTATCATTACACTGTACAATGTATTGTGTATAATATTATGCATAAATAACGAAGATACTTTTATTTTTATACTCTTATTTATAAGAACGACTGGTAATGAAAACAAATATATGCTTGGAAATTTATATTAATTTCAACTGTACAGTTGTACCCTGCAATTTCGTAAATATAGTATCAATTTATAATTATAACGTTAACTTAAAAAACAATACGATGATACAAAACGTAATTGTTGGGTGGAATAATATGTTATGTTATTATTGAGATATAGAGTGTCACACAATTACTGTGTGGTTTTTTAACGAATAAATTGTATGGTCAATGATTAACGAGATGTATTTATTCATACATTGAGCATATAAAAAGGAAATAGTGGTCTACAAGTAATAAAATTCATTTTAATTTATGTGTATAATTATTATATTATAGTCGAACTCGTGTTTTAACTTTTATATACCGAATATTACTTATGTAAATATATTTATTTATTCCGGATTATGTCTTCAATTAACTTTTACGATTATAAACAATACTTTTCCTTTATTACTATAATATTATTGTTCTTACATTTTATTATTATTATTATTATTATTATTATTATCATACACTGAAACCTATATTTTAATTATAATACAGTTTCATTGTATACTATAATAGATAAACGTTATTTTGTCCGTTTTATTAATAAAGTGGATATTTAAAGAAAATTTCTCAAGTGACTTAGTATAAATAATTGTATGTTCTAAAGAAAAAAACAGCTTTGCAAAATGTCTACTATTATAATATTATTTAAAAATACATTTTATTAAGCATATAAAAATAATTTTTTTGAATTTACGAAAACATAGCTTTTTTGGCAAATTTTTAAGCTATTATTATTACTGTAAGATAAAATGTGTAAATATAGATATGTTTAATCAAGTTATATATATATATATATGTAATAAATTATATTTAAAATTCATATATTTTACGTATATTATTATGTAAAATAACATATATTTAATGCATATTGTTATTTTTAAATTCAATACACTTTCCAGGGCTCAATAAGAGTATCCCGCCCGAGTTGCGAAGAATACCCTTGGTGCGAAGTATGTCCGGATTTTTCTTCATTTTACAAAATATTTTAGATAGATTAAAGGACAAAGAATGTGTAAATATGATAATATTTGATGAATGTTTTTACAGAAATATTAATACACTATTTATTTTATTTAATACTTAATATTTTATTATTCAAACATAATATATACTTTTTATTTTTTATACTTAATTTAATTATTTTAAGAAAACATACACATAGTAACTTATTGGTTTATACTTTTTACTAATTAGTAATAAGTAGTAACAAGAGGGTGAACCTCATTGGTAATACATCAATAATTATCATGTTTTATCATGTCTAATAAATAATACTTGAATTTTACACAAAAATAAAAATATCTGTAAGCTGTAACACACATAATAACATAACATTATATCTCCTAGTGATTGAAAAATGTAATTTACTAGGCTACTACACACATTTTATACTGGACTGTCATTAATAACTGTTTTGTTGCCTATTTTACAGTGGTTAAAATATCCACTGACACGATACTGCAGCAGACTGCCAGGTTGTAGACATATTTTTGTGTTCGATTCAAAGTAATCGCATACCTGCAAGCAACAGTTAATGAAATATTTTCTCTGTAGGTATGTATGGTCATTAATAATTTTGTATCATACGTGAAAAAAAAAAAAAAAATGAAAAACGGAAAAAAAAAAAAGCAAAAAATATGCTGGTCGTCACTGCAAAAGGGTTTCGAAAACGATATCGCGCACTAACCGGAAAATACCCGTCGTATATATTATTTTCTATTTACACAACAATACACGATGAAAGAGGCTGTAGTACTGAATAAAAAAAAAAAAAAAAAATGTATATAAAATAATAATTATTGTCGGACCTACTACAATCGCACGTTTATTATATATACATACATCCTCCGGTTTAAACGTTTTCTTTGACGATGTCGGTTGCAGAACAAAAATACTACTGCTGCCCCGCCGTTCCTGTGTGTGTGTGTGTGTGTGTGTGAAATCTACGTACGTACATAATTATTATTATTTTATTAAAACAGGTCTCGGGGATAACAATTTCGATGCTGACAAAACAGCGTTGGGGCGCGCACCACAATGGCGCTTTTGGAGGAAGGAGGATGGATGATATAAAAAAAAAAAAAAAAAAAATAGAAAAAGTAAGCATTTGTTGTGCCCCGTGTGTTCCCGGTTTCCTTTTGTCTCACACGCGGACCACGGCACACATTGTCCTTGATTGACAGAATATTAGTGTAAACACACGTCCAAGCGCGCAAACGAGTCATACGACGACACGACGTGCGCACGCTTTTGCTCTCGACCCTTTTCCGTACGCGTGAAAAAATAATAATAATAATAATAATAATAATAGTGACGTATTGTTTTCTCTCCGCGTTCTTTGTCCGGTACGTCGTCGTCGTATAATCATCGTTATTATAATATGATATCGGCGCGCAACTGGTCCGGCAACACTCGCGCGCGGGGTTACACCGCCACGGGCGAGAGGAGACTGTACGGACAGGACAGGTGGGAGTGAAATAATAATTTGGGCGATCGAACCCATTGCGCCGCACTCCTATTGACGTATCGATTTCATTGGCCCGGCCGGGAAAACGTGACGAGTGGATGCCATTATTATTATTATTATTATTACTATTATCGTTATTGTACAGGTAAAAATCAACGCGACCGCGTCGTCGTATGTACATATATGGGGAAAAATAAAAAATTGTTCAGTCATAGTCTCTCATTTGTCTTTTTCGTCAATCATTATTATTCGGAGAATTTTTTTTTTTTTTATTACTTTACTTCTCTCCTCGTTACAATATTATATTGTTACGTTCTCCCCGACACACTAACAGCGGCGGCTTATATTATTATATACGCTCGCATGGTGTGACGTCATGGTACGTAGTAAATGGTTTTTTCTTCACCTCGTTAGTGTTATAACTGCATCGAGACACATCCCCGGCCCAGTACCCGTAGAAACCGCGGTTCATTGCACCAGAGCCCCCCCCCCCACTCATCAAGTTCTTGTATGGGGCCCATAATTATTACTTAAAATCCCCCCCCAAGGTTTTTTGGAAATTGCATAAGGATAATGCATTCGAGGAGAGAGGTACAAATCAGAAAAACACCTAAACGTGTTTAGGGTATTTGTCTCCTTCGCCAAAATTTTTATCCTAATATTGTCCCAATGTATTTCAGTATAAACGAAAAAAAAAAAAAAAAAAAAAAATGCTGATAAATAATACAACCTGGAAATATACAAAATAAAAATTGGAATTGGATTTAAATAGGTGCAATTCAGATTTGTATCTGATTTAGCGACTTTTTATTTGATTCTGTAAAAACATGAAAATGCAGAAATTTTTGAGTCCAACTGATATGTTTTGCTTCGTTATATGTTTGAAGTGAATAATACCGTAAAATAAGGGGCCCACAGATTTAATTTGCACTGGGACCCGTCTATTTCAAGCTACGGCATCGAATTCCCCGCAGCAAAAACCATTTTATTGACCCCCATTATACGTTCAGTAATGTTTTCGAGTCGTTTAACGCACAATCGCGCGGTTAACGTTTTTCGGCTTGAACTTTTTATACAGCTGTTTATTTTGAATTTTTCTCCTTTTTTTTTTTTTTTATCTTTCCTTCTTCGAACGCTCCGATCCGCTTAATCGACGTTAATGAGTGTTATGACGAACAAAAAAAAAACGCGCACACATATACGTTATCCTAGAGATTTTTGTTTACTTCCCAAACTGCGTAAACGGTTGAAAAATTATATTTTTGTTACGAAAAAGATTTTATACATTGTAACTAGTTGGCGGGATGTAGTATACCTAGTATTCAAGGTAATCGAATGGAACAATATTGGGAGGTGCAAGCGGTATCATTACAAAGCAAAATTTTTATTTGATGTAGAGAAAAAATTTAAAACGAATAACGACCCTTTTCGGGAATCGATAGCGAATAATGTGTTGCAATTAGTGTTAAGCTGTTCAACATAAATTGTTATTATTATTATTTTATGCTAATTTACTACTGTAATTGTTCACATTCATTGATTATTCAATTATAATATTATTTACTATTATTCTATTTTATAATTTTCATCATCAATAAAAAAAAGTTGTCATTCTGAATATTGTACAGTTTATATTTTGTAGAGTACATGAAAAGGTGATAAATTTTTATCATCTATAGGAGGGGGGGGTGCGAAATTTTTGAAAATCTACAAAGAGGCATAGAATATAAAAGATTGGGAACCACTGCTCTAAAACGAAGCTATACTACAGCTACATACTGTGCTTTACTGTGACTGACTACATAATTATTATGTCACGATAAACATTAGTAAAAATTATGTTACAGTGCATTTACAGTTGATTTACGGTAATTATAGTAGCTTTATTTTATTTTATTATTTTATTATGATGATTATATTTTATTGTAAATTGGAATTATTTATGGAGCATTCATTAGGTGTAAGTGAATATATGAAAACTAATTTTCATTTTTCGTAAATGTTGTATGTAACAAAAGAATATTGTCAACAATTAAGTTTAATTCTTCAAAACTGATAATTATTATTGTGGATTAGTTGAAGCTTCGTTAAGAATAGTTTTATTAATGAAAATGATTTATCGTTTTTTTTTTTTTTTTTTTAAATTCAATACACCCGTTAAGAGTATCCCATCTATAATGTGCGAACAACACACAGATTTTTTTTTATTTTCAATATTTTAGTTATACATACTTAATTCTTTGTTTACGATAACAGTATTATTATTTAATACACGTGAAATCATACAAAATTAGTTATACAATTTTCCCCACTAAAAACAAAAATTGAATATATGTATTACGTCATTATCAGAAAGAGAAATCGACCATTATATGGATTAACCGTCATTTGAGCCGTAATTCTAAAGTTTAAACGCATCTGAAAAATTTAATTAGACTCGTCATTCACACAGACAACTGTTGATAGAAACTATAGATTGCTTTGCTTTGTACTGAAACATTTTAGACTAAACTTGACTTGCGCCTTATTGTACCCATTTATGGTTAAATTTCTCATTGAAAAAATAATAATAATATGACCCTCCCCGAAAATTCATTCTAGATACGACCATAGTTGAGGGCAACTGGTATATTTTATAAATGCTGAAAACATCTGGCTGAGGCAACTGGTCAACACCAGTACAGCATTCAGTAGTAGGTATGTCGAGTTTGTTTATGACTAGAAGCCGTATGTGTGGTCGTGCTCAGAGAAGGATTTTTCGAAAAACATGATTTTGGATAGAATTTCGGATGGATTTGAAGTTGGCGGAATGAAGTAAGACGGAATTTCTGACAAAGGATGGCCATACCTATTTATAATAGTACGGATGCCGATGGTTTGAACGGATTCGAGTTTACGCCAGTGCGAGGATTTGATGAATAGGACCCAGAAAGAGCCGGTGTATGTGAGGATGGAAGAGACGTAAAGTTTAAGTAAGTCGAATTTCGTTTTTATCGGTACGCGGGGCTAGTTCTGTTGCGTACTGGGTATATAGTATGCCGTGGGTGCGGGTCGCTTTTAGATTCTGAACGAAGTGAAGAAGCTTATATTTTTACAATGATGTTTATTTATTTATTTATTTTTTTTTTTGTCTTTCTGGAAACACTTTTACGTATAGAAATACTTGTCCGAAAGTTTCGATCAGTATCTCTATACATCCGGAATCGTACCCAGATGATACTTTAGAGAGGTCGTTTTTCTAATTTCTCAATACTTTTTCCAAAAACGGGGAAAAACTGTCGAAAACGACAAAATATGCAATCAGCGCGATTTTCGTAAAATTGAAAATTACTTTTTGACATAATATTGAGAAATTTGAAAAATTACCTCTTTAAAGCAACCATTTGGGTTCGATTTTGGATCTAAAAAGTTACTGATCGAAAGTTTTGGACAAGTATTTCTATACGAAAAAGTGTTCACAGAAGCGGAAAAAATAAATAAAATAAAGATCATTGTAAAAACATAATCTTCTTCACTTCATTCAGAATCTAAAAAAACAGTTATTCCATATGTTAGATCTTCATGATATACCCTATATATATATATATATTTATATTATCATAAGAAACATGTTAATGAATATTTTATAAAATTTCAAAATTAGGTAATTACTAAAACGACAATGGTTTTCTTAATAGTTCTTAGTAGAGATACTCAATTAATAAATGAGAAACGCCAATTACTCAGTATAATATTGCTATATTATATAAATTAAAAACCATTATATTATGCAATATTGGAAGTACAAGATAGTGCAATAGTAAAATAAAAATATATTTTAACTCTTTAACGAGCAGTTTAGGATCAAGAAATTAGATACAATGTGCCAACAAAATCAAATTGTGTTTACAAAATATATAATCACACGCATTAACATAACCAGATTACAATTATAATATTGGTCCCAAACATAACAAATACAGCACAAAATTTGTCTTATGTTCTGTAACTATGATTAAAACAAAATTATATAAAATTAACGAATAGAAATTTCAGAAAAAATGTATACATACACCAGGGCACGTCAAATGGTTAATATGGGATAAAATATGTTATTATTTTTCATCATTGAAATCAAATCAAATCATTTCATAACTTCATAAATTAGCTTAGGCATTGGTCTCCTCTGTAATCTACAGTTAAAAATTTTGAAGTATAAATTGTGATTTACTTTATGTAAAAACAAAACTGTAAATAATATGATTTTTATAAAATTTATATCAGCAGCTAGTAAAAGTACAGAATATCCTGTAGTAAAGGTTACATCAGTAATGGTTTGAGACTATAAGAATCAATGTGATTAAGTAAATTTACTAAAGATAGCATGGTGTTTTAGGTATACCAAATGGCAATATTGTGTTTTACTATGTCACAATGTGAACACTGAACACCTACTAGTTGAAGTACCACAAACATTTTTCAAGAGGGGACTGGGTTAACCTTAAAAAGCTAAATATTTATTTTAGAAAAGTTTAATATAAACACAATGAACTTAAGTAAATAATTACTTATCATTATTTTATTGTACATAATTTTTGACTGTATAGTTTCATAAAATTAAAGAATCAAAATATAGTGTTGTACAATGTTATTACAAATTTTGGGGAAATAGCATCTAATCTGATGATTCCGAATACAAAACAGTAAGAAGACAAACAAATCATTTATTTGAGACTTCTAATCTTCCTACTTATATATTAAGCTGTAACAGAGTAACTAGTTTGTATTAGATAAAATGATTCAGAAAAGGTAGAGGGGTTCACAAATAGATCGTAAACTTGTAGTAGATCTTATGGAATAGTATACCAATGCCTTAGCTTATTTATGTTGATAGTTAAGTTTTCTATGAAATTTTTTTCATAATATCTACACAGTTGAGCATATATAAAAATCATTATAATTTCAACCAAAAATTAATATATATATACTTTTAAAATATTTATATAATATTCATATTTTACAATGAATACATTTTTTCATACACTTAAATTTTAATGGTATAAATAATTCACAACAAATTTACTTTTTGTAAGACAATTAAATGAATGAAAATGTTGACTGTATAGAGTGTAACATTACTTATCCGGTTTGCTCCTGCAAACATTTTATAAAGTTATACCAATTATTTATATAATATATAATATGCACGCACATACTTATATACATGTTTAACATATAAAATTTACTGTCAATATTATACTGATATTGCTCAGGGTTTTAAATTAAAAATTTTAATGATAAAAATGTGACACACATTTCAAACTAAAATGTAACAGAAGCAATAATTTTTTTTTTCAGTATTATTTATATTGTACAGTTTTTATAAATTATTCAAAAGTTTTTTCAATAATTGACTCTTGTAATTCATGCAATCATCAATTCAATTAATGTTATTAACACTATTAATATTTATGTATTTCTTTATTTAGTCCAATTATAATTTTAAAAAAATCGTTAGACTTTAAACCAAAAAATAATAAGAATTAGTTATAAATTAATATATCATTCTTATACAATTAAGTTTGTAAAAAAAAAATAATCTATAACTCAAGATATATAAATATAATTTTTAATTAATCACATATTTTACACTATATAATATTATTTAAAAATTGAATAAATAATATTTTTAGATACTTCTGTAGTATAGGGTACTTGAAGTTAATAATAATATCAATTTTCATTAAAGGGGTTCTAAGCGATAAGATTTTCATGAATTTTACATCAATAAGCAGAATAATAATACACAATACACACTTAAAATAGGCTAATTTTAATTTTGAAAAATATTTTTAATTTGTTAGCCTCTTTTCTATGTTTTGTCAGAATAACTTTTTTATTTTATTCACTCATTAACCATTCAAAAAATACCTTTTAAATTTTTAAAAATGTAGAAAATTTATTTCTGACAAAACACAGAAAAGAAAATCAAGAATACAGGTACGTTTTCAAAATTAGGATTAGCTGTTAGGCTCTATGCAAATTTTTTGACACAATTTGTTATCAAATCAGATACATAAAATATTTTTGAGCGTTCATTTTTTACTTTGTACATGCTGCACTTGAATATGCATTAAGGATCGTATCTTCCACGAAAACAGTCCACAGTCAGTTTGGTGATAAGGAAACCAATACAAAAAAATATAGATAAAACCTCAGTTGCGGAGTACACTCACAGAAATATTTATTTACTACGCACACACTTACACGCAGCGGTATCTAAATTAAATTTGAATTGCCTAAACATTGCTCCTTAATAAATCGCCGCTAAAAGCAGTTAAAACACCACCATAACTTTGTCTTCTAATTTTATACAAAGTTATGTTTAACTCAAAATAATTCAATATGAATTAATACTATTAAAAGTATCAATAAGTAGTTAGAAAAAAAAAATGTATTTATTGCATCAATACGATTTTTGCTTTCACATTAACACTTAAATGTATAATTATTTATTTATAAATATGTAAGATTAAACTAAATTAAAATTACAATGTTCTAGATAGGAAGTGATCAAACTGTGGCTAGCAGTTGTCTTTTGTGACTTCTGATAATTTTTGGATAACATTTATATATATATATATATATACACAACTAATTCATTTAATAAGAAAAAAAATTTATTAAAAAAAAATGTATTTTATGGTACATCTTTATTTTTAATTTATTTACTCAGCACAATATAGAAAAATGTTAACTACCCCTAATCTAGATCATAATGTATACATCTTGTAACTATCAGTCTCAGCCTTAGCCATCATCGAGTTACAGATTCATTTTATTAATAAAAAATAAAATATAAAACACATTAAAACATAAAATCATTCTCAATTACACTCATAAAATTATAAATTATTTTGCATTTTTTTTCTTGTATTTAGTTTTAATGGCTTCGATTTTATTTTATGGTTTTTTAATTGATTAACTAAATGATGTCTCAAATCTAAAACTAGCAATTAAAAGAATACATAATGTTTATAATCTAGACAATGGGCGACCAACATTAATGGACTTGTGATTGACCCCCCAGTTTGTCAAGGTTGTCATGAGTGACTTACCCCAATCCTTACTCTTCTTCTTTACCCATGTAAAATGTTTAACTACATTGTAAAAAGATATGGGCTGGAAATAAAAATAATAAATAGGTGTTTACATTTTAAAAAAAAACAAATATTTTATTATATTTAATACAATATTTTGTTATTTTTGAAGTTAAATATTAAATACTCATGTAATCTACTGTTTTAATAGGAATTTGTTTTAAGTTCATAAGAACTCTGTACTTGCATTTAATCTAATTAAAATCATACTATATTAGCTAAGAGACAAAAGATAAGCAAGATAATTGTCATAATTAGCAGTCATTGATTAGATTTTGTACATAACAATTTATTCTCAGTATGCAAGTATTTTTATCACACAAAAAATTAATAGGTATTATTTACAATAAAATTTGAATCGTGTAATGAAATTTCAAATTTATGGGTTTAGGGGTGGACAATAGGGTAATGATCATCCCCTCTTTGTTTTCTTCTTAATTCCCATGTCAGCCTAGTGTATACTCCAAGCAAAGTCCAAATATGAACATTTATTATTGTTGGATTAACCTCCTCTAACTAATATGATTTTAAGGTTCGGAAATTAATACTAAATAAAAACAATACTGTACTACTACAACAACATGGTATGTATAATTATTTCAAAATAAGGGATCGGAAATCATAACATTAAAAATTACTTTTTGGCCTTTTAATATATCCATTTAAAAACACCAAATTTGATATTTTACTAAAATTATTATTTTTTTATTCACTTGTACAAGATTGATAGCAGCTTGGACGGCAGAATAATACAATTAAAATACTGTTCAGTCACTAGAACATTGTTATATGTTTGGTATTTATTGAAAAATTAGAGATTGTAATTAGCTTGAACTCACTTGACTAGGTTAGCAGGTGTAAACTTTTGACAAATTCTAGAGCGGGAAAATCAAGGAATATTATTTGTTACTGACAGATAAAGACTCATTAATTTTGAATAATTTTAATTCTGTTTTTAGATGTTCATGATAAGTATGTAGAAAGTTTTTTAAAAACTAAATCCATTTGCTTTCTGTGTAATGTGCCAAAAAGTAGCACTTAAAACTCGAGATTACCTAAAAGAGAGCAATAAAATATTTGTATATGACTAAGGGGAAGTGCGCAACAAACTATTTTTTCACTGATATATTCTAAGATTTAAATAACAAAGAAAATATACAAACGCAACAACTTTTTATAAAAAATTATTCAAAATAATATATTACAATTTTAAAATAAATTGATTATAATGTTGTAATAGATAATTGTTATAAATATTATACCTAATTTAATATATAGGTGTACGAAGAAAATATTAAAATTTTAGGGTAATATAAATTTATATCCATCCCCCTCCCACAATATAATTAAGGGATAAAGACTTCTTGAATTATACATATGATACCAATTCACCTCCTCCCTTATATGTTATTCAGACTCGCCCCTGCATGGGTTAAAAAAATATTTACTAAATAAATTTTCCATATCGATTTCTTTCTCTTTATTTCTGAAAAAATATTGAGGGACAACTGGAAGTGGAGATTAACTCAAAACCATAATATCACGGTCAATAAGTCTATTGCAATGGACTTGTTAACCATCCTTTATCTAGACTAATGTAATTTTAATAAAGCTTAATCTAAAATTCTTATCAAACAAATTATATATTAAACATTTACCTTGCATAACAAAATGTACATAGCACATAATAAATATAAAAAACATTGTTTATAAATATTTAATTATAATAAGTGGTAGTGTTAAAGTTTAGAAAAAAAAACAATAATCTGTATTACTTTATTCTATATAATTAATAATATCATAACACAGACTATCAAATCAAATTTTACTGACACAGAATCGCTTTGTATTTATACTGTATATTTGGATAGTAAAGATTAGGTAAAAATCTTAGATAAAAAGCTTAAATAAATTAAACAATTTGGAATATACACAGGAATATTATGGTAATATATATAATTAATGGAATAATCACTTTTTCAATCCCTTTGACAATGCAAATCCAATGCCAACAACGGCACTAAGCCCCAATGCTAGAGCTCCAGCAACTGCCATACCTTTATGTGCATCTGAAATAATTAAAACAATTATATTTATCCTAATTTTTGATTGTGTAGGTTTAGAATTTAAAACAATTCTAAAAACTTGAAAACAAAAAAAAAACACAATGAAACATGTGCAGCTAATTGTAAACATTATTTTTAAACATCATACCAGCTTCCATTTTTTTTTGAATAGTGGTCAACAAGTTCTTTGCTTGCATATTTTCAGGTTGCATGTGTAAAAATGCTTTAATAAACTGCAGAGCTGTACTATATTCCTAGAAAAAAAAAAATATATAATCATCATAAATAGTCTTACATACTATTTATTAAGAGTATTGCTCCTGAGGTTAGGTTATTATTGTTCTGTATATTATTAACTTCTTTCATGCAGAATTTTTTATTTTTGTGAGTGCTTGTGTATGAGGTGATAAATGCCTTAATAAAAATGAAAAATTAAATAAAAATTTATTTTTATAAATTAATAAATGGTCAACCTCGCAGTAATTTGTGTAATTGGCATTTTGGTCTTTTTATGGAATCCCTGGGTTTTAAGCTATTAATAAAATTAATTTTTTTTCCAATAATTGGTACATCAAATAAAATCAAAGAGGGAAGCGATTGTAAATTATCCTTACACATCCCATAATTGTTTGGGCTCAGCCCCATAAATCCATTTTCAGCCCCTAAAAGGCTAAAACAAATTTATAAATTGTTCAAATCTTAAGCCGGAATTTCACTCGTGGCCCCGGTTTGGAGCTCGGTCTTTAAACGTGTCGTGGAATCACCCTCATTACCTTCCCCTCAAATACGCAACTTTCCTCGATACATACACGTCCAGGAGCCCCGGCCGCATTCGCGACCTAACGGCCATGGCCAGGCCGACCCTGTACTAAACCTTTCAATCATTAAACTTACTTTAATTCTTGAATTTCCTAAAGCTAAATAATAAAGGTAATTTCGTTTAGCGTCTTCATCACTGGCCTCATGTTTGATCAGCTGTTCCAATAAGAAGAGTCCCTTCCTGATGTCTGCTGGATAATTACTTCTCACTAAGCACCAAGCATAGTGAAATTTTGTTTCTAGAGTAACGGTTCCGGTTGCAAGTTGTTTATGGTATTCACTTTCAAATTTCTAAAAATAAAATTATTTGAACATTAAGTAAAAATTTTATAAAATATTGTTAAGGCACAACTTTATTTTTTATAGAGGTAATGTAAATGTTAATTTTTTGGACCCGAAGTCCAATAAATATCCAGTTTAAATGTTATCATCAAAAATACGGAAATATTTAAATTGTATTTGATGCTTAATGGAATAAGGTGATAATAAATGGATCATCTTAATTTTTGATATCTATTGAAAAAAAGATACAAATACACTATTGTTGGAAGGGGAGGTTTAAAATTTTTTTTTAATAACAAAATAACCCTTGAATTTATATGATAGATTTCAGAATGAATGGAAGTACATTTTTAATTTTCAGTTACGGATTCAGGCCTCCGGCCTCTTCTGCTTGCTTTCTTCGCAAGCTCACTATGGGACTTAAATCAAAGATATCCCTCGATTTGTTATGTGAAACAAATTTGGATTTCTTTTAAATTTGTAAAAGGTATTGAAGTTGTCACACAATTAGGTATCTAATGTCTGAAAAAAGTTTTGCAATCAATGTATTTGCAATCAATGTATCTTCCCATACCATATTATATAGGTATGAGCATTCGAGCGCATATTTTATTGATAACATGAAACTTCAAACATTGATAATTCAAAACTTAAATGTTTCTGCAAAATGATTTTGACACAACTGTTTTCAGCATTAAAAAAATCCCTTGGTGAATGATGGAGAAAGTGGTAAAACCGATATAAGTCAATGACGATTTTATAATTCTTGTAAATTTATAAAAATTAAAAATGCACTTTTAAATCTGTCACTATAGCATAACATCAATTATAAAATAATGAGAAATAATATGAATAGGTACCTAACCATTATTGTTAACCATAAGTTTACATACTAAATCATAAGGTTCATGAATTGGGTTGAGGAATAAATAACTGAAGACTTATCTCATCAAAATCAATAAAAGAAATTCCAACCACTTATAATTAATAGATTAGGTTAAAATTAACGAACAAAAATATGTGTAGGTACCTAATACCTATATAGTTTCTAATATTAAAAGAAAATTTAGAATACATTATTAATTAAATAAAAAATCATGTACCTACCTAAATCGTGGTAAATCTATCTCTAAATATGCATAATTTATTTCTAAATCTTACCTATATTTTATGGGTAAAAACACGACTTTGTCTAAAAGGTTTGAAACTGTCAGTTTAAAAAGTAGTAGAAATAGATTTAAACTCAAAAGCTTTATTGTATGCCCCTTGAAAGCAGTGCTTTGCTAGCCTTTGGAAACAGTATAATCTAACTGTTTGGATATAAAATGCATATCTATGATTTTTAAGTTATCAGTGAGGTTATGACAAAACATCATTTCTTAACCATGACTTTCGTGATGAATAAAACAAACTATTGTCGTTTGAAAGAAAACGGACGTAACATCGTTGAAGTCTGAACACATTTTTTTACAATTCACACGAATGAACATCCGTTACCAATGACTTACCTTAAGGTCATCCATGGAAACGACATCGTTCAATACGTCTTCAACGTCCATTTTTTCTCTCCTCTCGAACTACCGCTGACTTTTAGCAAAATATAAAAACACTAAGGTCCTATAGATACGGACGAATTGAGGAGATACAGCGTTTGGTCGACGTGTGAACGACGAACAAGGTAAAATAATATTTACAGAAGCATTCGTAGAACGCGTTACAAAAAAACGATTCGATGAAAAAATAATTAATTGCACAGTAAGCTACTATCCGTAAAAGGTCGCTGCTACACCAGATTAATGTTTTCTATCAAATCACAGAATCAAATTAGTAATTACTATTATCAAAAATGTATGTGTGTGTGTGTGTGTGATTATGGCTATAAACAACAATACGGCCAAGAGTCACAGCTGATCGTTCCTTGTTAACAAAATGTGACGTAATCACTTATTATTGGCCGACTATGGCACATGAAAAAAAAGATAGGTATCCCATTTCGTCATATTTGTGTATTTCTCTTCACCCATAGACATATTTATACTTGTATAGTAGTATAAAATATAGTAAAATGTCAATGTCTTCATCCCATCTATAATTTGTAACGTTTGCTTTTCGGTTCTTTTCATTAGACGAAAAATGCATTGCTATAATGCTATCACGATTATTATATTATATTGATATATTACTATAAATACGAAGGTTGATGACAGAAGAAAAAAGTACGTCAATTTGATGCGTAATACGAGTTGCTGACATACCTATCTTATTTGTGATGCTAACAGAATAGCATGGCACACAGATATGTTTATAATGTTTATATAATATTAATATAACATTATAATATTATATTTTATATTATGTATATCTAATGCTATGACAATATTACTATTACCACTACGGACAATTAATTTTAGTTCATGATAAATAGATGAAAATATTTTATTTTACTTAATCTGTTTTGTGTTATTAGTTATTAGATTATTTGAATTCATATAATATTTACATAAGGTAATCCAATTGAATATGAATCAGGGAATGGAACCGAACCTAAAAGAACCATATGAATACTCTATGGATATTTAGATATAATAAACTACTAGACAAGTATTTCTTAAAATGTGTTCAAAGCTGCATTTAATTGTGGAAGGGGGCGATTTGGCAAGGAAGGGTAATTGCCTCAGAGCGGCAAATTTTGTTGTGTCTAAAGGGCTGGCAAATCGGATAATATGTATTATGTATATATGTATATATATATATATATATATATTATAGTGATAAGATATTAAAAAAAAGTATTTGTATAGTTTTTTTTTTTTTCTAAAAAAGATGAACATACTTCGCACCACGGATATTCTTCTCTCTTCGGGTCAGATACTCTTGATGGGTTTATATAATTTTAAAGAAACGATAAATCTCTTCAATAAGACGATTCTGAATGAAGGAAGTTAATAATATAAATAACAATAATAGTTGTCATTTTCAACACGCTCACCAAAAGTATCTGACCTGAAAAGCGAAAAACATCTGTGTTGCGATTTCTGGCTTTTTTGTCTATACTTTACTTTATTTTACTTTACTTCACTTTACTTTTTTTTTATCTAATGAATAAAGAGGGGGAAAATAAATAAAAAAAAGTATGTGCATTTCTACCCCAACTCCGTTCACTAATAAAGCCTAGAGTAGTTTTAAGGATTTTTCGAACTCTCCAAAGCAAAGTTGAAAAGTTTATTCTGTTGGAACAAGCTAATCTTTGAAATGGTAAAACCAACTTTTACGGAATTTAAACGGATCGCGGTACAGTACTTTGTCAACCATGAAAACACGATGCTCTAAACGCAATACCTTATCCGTATTCTCTGCAAGTCAAATTAAAAAGTATATTCTAATCTTTAAAACGGTTGAATTTTGATTTTGACGGGCAGGTAGAAAATTTGTAGCAACCATAGCATGTATTTTATTCAGGTTTTCACTAATGGTTTTCACTATTTGACGAGTACAAAATGCTCAAGCTTGTTCGTTTGAAACAGAGAAGCATGACTTGTTTATAGACAAAACAACATTTACACGGTCAGCAACGTATCTTTCTCAATCATGTGTAGTTTTAAATTAACTAAAAAAAATTTACCTTTATAAGTGATCAGAATTTTGACTGTATTGAATGGATTAGTATAATATTAATTCAACGTTTTGATAACTGAGACACAGCAACACGTGGTCGGGTCAGCTAGATAACATATATATATATTTATAAATCATTATCATTATGCATCATTAACATTTAGCATTATATTATTAATTACAATTATACTTGTTAATAATTAAACACAAAAATAACTGATATTATTAAATACCGTAGTGTAGTATATGACGTAATAAATAAACAATATAATAAAACAATATCTCTAATAATTAATTACAGTAAAAGAATATCGTATCTACCAGACAATAAATGTCAGCCGATCCACTAACGGATTACATATTGTCATGTGTTTTCAAGTTACTTACAGCAATTTAAAATTTCTACAATGATATTTTTTATACATAATATGAATTTTATTTTATTAAAAAATCAACATACAAGCTAACCAAACTGATGTTTTAAGAAAGGTAAGAAAAATTTACTTATATATTATACCCCTCACGAACTTGTTCAGTGGGCAAGGGCGTCCGCAGGGAGGGGCAAGTAGGAGAAGTTACCCTCCTCTTGATTTTTTAAAATCAATCATCATTATCATTATTCAATAAAAAATTTCACAAAATAAACATTTTTTTCAATTAAAGCATTCATTTTTGTTACCAAAATTACATTTACCGAATACATTTTATTGAAATTCAAAACTAAAAATATTACTTTTATAGATTTATGACATGTAAAAAGGAGCGGCCAAGTACGTCAGTATCAACTATGTTTTTACTTTTTTAGTAAAAAATAATAAATGTTCAAAGAACGCATAGAATAGATTGTGGTATCTATAAATAATATTAAAATTTTTAGATTATTAAGTACAGTTTTCAACAACATTATTTATTATAATTATATTTCTAGTATAACACAGTTATGTTTTGTTTTTTTTAATATTTTTAAGTAATTTGAGAAATAAGTTAATTTTAAAATGGTATGTTTGTTATTTATTTAGTTATAGAACTAAGAAACATTACATTTTCTAAATAATCTATAACTATCGAATCAGAGGTTCTTACATGTGTTAAATGTTTTTATTAATTTATGTGTTTAAAAATATGCATTTGTTAGTTTAAAATTACATACCTATCAATAGATTGAAATTAAAGCTGCTGACTCAAAGATTAAAAAACAAAAAATGTCTTAAATAATATACTAATCAAATACCTAGTGATTAGTGAAATCAAAGAATTAACATGTTAGCCCTCCCTTGACAAAATCCTACGGACGTCCTAGCCAGTAGGGCCCATTATCTTTCCGAAAAAGCAACAAAAAAAAGTATATTTTGTTTATATGGAGCACAGAGCTTAAAATCTAAATATAACTTTCGATTTTAATTTCAATATCGCTTATCAATATTAATTATTTCTGATTTGTATTTAAACATAATATTCTGATATCATAATTTTATGATTTTTATATTATTGAACAATATTGATTTCATTGTGTTCTTTTTTTTCTTATTTTAATTTTTAATAGGTACTATTTATATTTTTACGATCTTATTACTATATCTATTATTCTATACAGCTTTTATAGTTCAATAAAAAAATTATTACTTAGGGCAGTGGTTTCCAACGTGGGCGCTACCGCCCCCTTGTGGGCGTTTCACTGAAGGAGACGCTAAAGGAGGCAATATAAATAATATTCCATTCTAGATTTATAACTACTAAAAAAAGAAAAAAAGTTCATCAGTTGATGACGCTCAATTTAATATTATAAAGGATTACATTTTAGGTATGTATTTTTTTAAATTTGAACTACGTGAAAAGAGAGATTTAAGATCCATTAAGCCAGGAGGAATAATTTTATTAGTAGAAAACTTCAACTTCAAGGCATTCATTAGTCACATAAGTATCTTTAGTTCAATTATTTTATACAAGCGAAGGCAGTATAATAATATATATATATATATATATAATTTATAAAAAAATTAAACAAAATTTATCTGTTTGTGAGGGGGTTGGTGTGAGAATTTTGGGAGTCAAAGGGGGCATTGAGTAAAAGAATGTTGGGAATCACTGACTTAGGGAAAAAAAATATCGTAGACCTTTTGACTGTTGCTGTCTTTTAATTTAAATTTTTTTTTTTTTAATTTTAAAAATATCGATTTTATGCCCGATATAGAACTAATAGTACATAGTCTCATCCAATTATTTACTTTTCCGATTTATATATTTAATACATTTAAAATATACAATTAGTCAAGTCGGCGTTGTACGATACAAACGGCATACTTAACCAAAATATAATAAAAATGGAATTTTGGAAAATGATGTGTTATTATATCACACTACTACTTCTCGCCTGTCCAGATTATACTTGGGAAAAATCAAGTGAAGGATACAAGGTAAAACTTTTTCATGTAAAAATAGTAGAATTAGTTACCTACTTAAGTAAGGTGTTTCGCATGTATTATATAAAATGCGAAAAGTCATATTATGGATAAATTAATAATAAAAATTGACTTTGAGTGAAGTTCGGTAGATAATTTTACAATTATACAATGCTCATAAAATAATAATAAAATATAATATTTCTCTTACATTGAAGAATAAAAAAAAAACAAAGATAAAAAGAAATAAGATTAGGGGAGGTCTGTTTCTAGGTTAAAAAGTAATACTGTAGTAAATAATTTTCATCATAATAAATATAAAAAGAAATGAAAACATTGAACATCATTCACGTCACATTGTAAAAGTATTATTATAGCTTCTTGCTCCAAATCCAAAAGAATCTAAAATGCATTTTTACATAATATTGGCAGTCAATTTTGTTTACAATTTCAAATATGTACAATAATTTTGTTCGCACAAAGTGGTAGTTCTGAAAACGAAACCTATGGATGATAGTGCTTATCACTATAATTTTAGTCTCAATTTCAAATTATGTTGGATAAGAGATCCGATGTGCTATCATGAATTAAGGATATCACAGCATAAAGGACACTGACAGAACAAATTTAATTTAAAAGTTTTGAATAAAATTTAGGTATCCACCTATTCAGTATTCTGTACTTTCATAATGATATTGAAAAATGAAAATTGTTGAACAAAATTATTTATTCGTTTAGTTCTTCTGCAACTCTGTGCAAGTACAATTTCATTGTTGAGGCACATACAAAATATTTTTAGGTAGGTAGTCTGTAGTATATTATAATCTATAAATTCATTAAAATGGAAATAAATGATACAACAAAAAATGCGGAGACCATTGATGGTCATAATATAAATGTTGAAAAAGAAATCAAACTAAAAGAACGATCATCAGAAAAAGAAAAACTTGTACTTGAATTAACTGATATGGGATTTCCTAAATCATTAGTACTACAGGTAATAGTTATTATTTACATATCATATATACCTACACATAACTTGATTCCTTGGCGATTGTTATTGATGGAATTATTTTCAGATTGTAGATAATGCTGGTGATGTGCCTAAAGACTTAATTGTTGAACAACTATTGACATCAAACCCTGAGACTGGTAATGCAATACCTACAGTAGATGACGACGGCGATCAATTATGGGAAGACGTAACTGTAGCTTATAAAATGGTTATTGTTATAAACACAAGCTTAAAAATGGGCATTGGCAAGATTGCTGCACAAGTAAATGATTGTTTTATGATTCTTTATTAAGTTGTTCAAGGCCAAAACATAATTTCACTAGGTCTTTACCCTAAAAAAAAGTATGTTTTGAAATTGTCTCTTGTGCTTTTGTTTTAGGCAGCACATGCAACATTGGGCTTATATGAAATGATTAAAAAACGTACAGATCTGAGCAATGACTTATGTATTTGGAATGAACAAGGGTAAATTTTTAAATATCAATATTTATACTGGTTTAAAGTAAACAGAAAATTTAACTCGAAAAACTGTTTTGTAAAATGTAAGCAGAAACTTACAGAAAAGTTGTCACATGTCATAATATATACTCAACCTTATCAATTGTTTTCCATCTACTGATTCCAGTCTATTATTTTAATTTAAATGGTGCATACAAAACTAATATATTAAAAACCCAGACATCATTTGCACCATGTATTATTTGCACTTCTGGTGGGTATATTGAATTTTAAAGAAATAATAAAAGTATCACCAAGTGGTCGAAATTTGACCAGAACAATAAGAATTTGATCAGTGCTTTTTCGGAATGTGTCTTTACATGAGATACAAACATTTTCCGAGTTGCATAGAGTTCATCACTTTTTCTTTAGAAATAATTTGTAGTTTTATTCATGAAGTCGGGATGAGTTTCAAAATGTCGTCTAAGCTTAGCAGGGATCATTGAACTATTAGGCAACACTTTGTTACATATCACACACTGAGAACGTCTATCGGAAAATTCAGTGAATTCCATGTCTAAATATGAATCGTCATATTTTCGTTTTCCTTTACGAATTTCTACATCAGGTATCGTAGACTCTAAAGCAGAACCACATACATCATGTTCCGAATGTGATTCTAAGAAATTATTTTTACAACTATTGTTGTCTTCCTTTAATCGATCAATAGTTGTTGGCCGACGATTTTCAGGTCTTATGGAGCCCGTTTTGAACCATCGTTCCATTTCAGTAGAAATACACTGTGTCGTTTGTAAATACGCCAAGTTAAATAATAAAAAAATTGAATTAAAGAAAAAATACATGTCATTTGTTCATAAATACACATACTAAAATAACAAAATAATCACATGTCTGTTGTTCGTCAATATGCATGATAAACTGATAAAATAATAATTTAGTAATTGAGAATCAAACCTAAATTAAATGGTAGAAATTATCAAGTTTCTAGTATTATCTGAATTCTAAAATTAAATAATTGTACACAATTTTCTTATTGGAATTTTACATAGTACATGTCATATGGGTGAATTATGGCAAGTTGAGTGTTAACGACATTTTTATGAAATATATATTCATTTAAATAATTAACAATTTCAAAATTATTAAATTTTTTTGGTGTAACGAACGGAGCTCTTGAGAAACCATTGCAGAAGGGCTCCGCGAAGCACAGTTTGAGAACTGCTATTCTATAACATCTTTTGTTCACCTACATCAGTGGTCTCAAACTCAAATTAACAACGAGCCAAATATTTAAAACAAAAAAATTCGCGAGCCAAAATGTAAATATCCTTTATTTTACTTATATACTCAAAATTGAAGAAAAAATGAAGGCAAATACAAAAACAATCCATTTCTCTTAATGCAATACTTACTACATTGTTACTTTTAAGTTTTATAATATTATTTACTACTACTTAAATTATTTATTAAAATATAAAGAAAGTACTTGTTTATTTTGCTTATTGTTATTTCAAAATTACAGTTAAAAATATATAATGAACACAAACTTAACAAAATTTAAAAAAAATTAAATTAGATTTTTTTTAGTTAATTAGGTATTTATTTTAATTTTTGAGTTGCACTTGAAACTTGACATCTAGAACATATTAGAATAAGAATTAGTGAAAAAAGTAGCTCCATTTTTTTTTTTTTTTTTTTAGGTCGTCTTTCTTTAGTCAATTTTACATTTCACCGGTTGAAAACACAATATTTTAATCAATAAACCACTCTTATATACTAATTCTAAATTGCTCTGAATAGCGAGTA
>JAIPRM010001032.1:0-40604 GCA_025469315.1 Stegophylla sp. TES_Ste_2020 | reverse complement strand
AAAACTACCCAAAATTTGACAAAAACGACTCGGAAACCATCATTTTTTTATCCGAATTTTATAAAAAACTAAAACATAGATAGAAAATCATATAAGAAAGATTTTGGCCGCAAGAAAATTTTGAAAATGTAAAAAAAAAATTTTGAACATTTTTCTAACATTTTTTTTTCTCATTTATTTTTTATATTATTAACTTCCCTCGTTCAGAATCGTTTTATTGAAGAAATGATTTGTCGTTTCTTTAAAATTAAATACACCCGTCAAGAGAATACCACCCATCGTGCGAAGAACACCCATTGTGCGAAGTATGTCCGGTTTTTTAATTACCAACTTGCACATGAGAAAATACAATTCATTTATATTTAAAAATGTACTAATGATCAACTTATTATTTGTCCAAGGCTAAAGAAAATTAATGTATAAAGAGTAATTAGTGATGAGGAGGTACCTATTGAAGTGTCCTTGAATTTGACAGAATAGGTACCTTTATAATAAGTTACTTTGTCGCTAGTAAATACAATTAACAAAATACATTGGTATACATTGTGATTATGTAACTAGCAGTGTCATATCAAGAGGAGGTATATGACCAAAAATTAATTAGATATTTTACAATCGTGGATGTAAATAAATGTAATTTTCTACTTCGAATATTTCTTAAACCTAAGTACTTAACATTTATGAAGCATTTACTTTAACAAATACAAAAATATAGTTAGGATAAACAGTCATATATTAAATTCTAATTGGAGAGAAAAATCTAGTAGTTTAAGGTTTTATGGCAATTTTTCTATTTCTCTGAAAATACTTTTTACTTAAAAAAAATGCATAGACTGTTGTTCCATCTATGCGTTCTTTTTAGTACAAGTTCCTGGTAGAGAATTTCGATCACGTGTTACTTTAAAGCTTAAAGAGGATATTTTACAAAATTCTCAATACTTTTGCTGCATATCATAATGAAAAACTACAGGACATTTGAGTAACAGCGATGAAATATATTGTAAATTAGATAACTATTCGTGAAATTGATTTTAGTAATTTAGTTTTAACTTCAAAATTCACTTGAAAATTTCACCAATTATTAAAAAATTAACAGTAAATATGTGGTCAGATTGAAAAACATTTGAACTTTTTTAGGATAATTAAAGAATTTTGTAAATAATACGATTTTCATAAGTTTTTGTAGTTTCCTGTTATAGTCGCTTCTTCGGCCACCAGGAAGGTACTCGCCTAGTTCATTTTTTTCATTTTTTTTTTTTTAAATGAGGTATCTTTCATGTGTATTTTAAATAAGTAAGTACCTAAAAACATTTACCCCTCACACTTATTTTGTAAGTGACAGCAGATGTTTGAAGGTTACGCAACTTTCTGATAACTAATAGGTGTTAAATTATTTTATTTTTGTTATCATTTCAACAAAATAATGGGGCGCACTGATTACTGAGCATTCTCAGCTGTGATATATTATATCTCAGTTATTCTCTATTATATAAATTTATTTAATTTTTTATTTTATTTGACGAATCATTGAAATATGATATTTAAACTGGTGTTTTTACAACGCTGTTTATTTTTAGATTCTGAACAGAGTGAAGAAGCTTATGATTTTATTAAAATTTTTGTTCTTTTTGTAAACAATTTTTCATATAGAAATACTTATCCAAAAGTAGAAATACTAGTCCAAACGCTTACAATACTTATAAGTTTAAGCATGTATTTGGTTTAAGAGAGGTAAAATCAGTATATTATACTAGCAGTATAGTATACTATACAGCAGTTTTATGTTTTTAAAATATTATCAAAATGTTATAACAAACTTTTTTGGCCACAAAAATAAGACAACCTATCAAAATCTTTTTTAAAAAATCTTATAATAATATAATTTCGATAATGTTATATCTAAATTGTTTAAAAACATTATAATAGTATTGTTTTAGTAAACCTACAATAAAATTCCATTTTTTAAAACAATAAATTAATTTATTATATTTCAAAAAATAATAGGTATCAAACAATATGTTCTGGTACTTTTAGTAGTTGGTGAATGTTTCAAATTTCTAGCTACATTATTTTTGAAGTTATATTAAAAAACAATTTTTAATTTTATAAAATTCCGGTAATAGCATATTTTACCGTTTTTTGCCAGTTATACTGATAAAAATATACTGATACAGATACATAAACATATTCCAAAAGTTTAGGGTAGGTAGGCGTAAGAATATTTGGATGTGAGAGGTGTAGGATTTTATGATTGGGAAATAGATAATTAAGTAAATCAGTAATAAATCCATTGAAACGCATAATAATTATTTCCGAGTTGCACATTCTATGGCAGAATTCGTTTACTATAATATATAACTATGAATTTTAATTTATCATTATATTATCTCGTTGTTCTAAATTATGCTTAAAGATCATAAATCACTTTAATTTATTATCATATGCTCGGTAGGTATGTAATTACACATTATATTCTAATTTTGCTTCAAAATATGTTTTTAAATCATCTATTACCGTCTAAAAACAATTTGTAATTATAATGTTTTTCTAATATTTGCTTAGCACTTCATTTGAGGTAAATTGCAATGATAATTCAGTTGGTAATTTTATTTAAATAAAAAGACAATGATTGGCTTCAATCTTAAATGTATTTAATTACATAAACATATTGAAATTTATAAAAGTTGTTAAAAATAATAATATTATTATTTTTAATTGTAATATATGTTATTATGGTTATTTTAATTTTTTACCTGGCCATTGGATTGATGAGCCCAACTATTCGAGGAGGTAAATAAATGTTATTTAAATTATTCTAGATATTCTTCTCATATCTTGAGTAAGTGCTTATTTAATCAATTATAAATTATAAAATCAAGTATTCTGGGAATACCATACGTCTTATAGATTAGTTCTGTTTGTTTTTAGTTTTTGAAACAATTTGAAATAATATTATGTACCCAATTAAGTTTTAAAAGTAAACTCAAAAATTATTTTAAAATAAATCCCTTCTACATAAATCCACCAAATCATTAGAATTGATTTCATGAAAATCTAGTTTGTGACATTTTTTAAAATTTTTACTCAAATTTATGATGGTTTTTTTTCGATTTTGAAAATTGTTTAAAAATTACTTCTCTATTTTACCATGCGAACAAAACCTACCTGTAATTTATGTTACACTTTCTGATGTAAATATAAATATTTAAGAAACATTTACGTTCAAAATCCTCGGGTTCTGTTAGTTACTAAGTAATCATAGGGAATATAATAGGTATTATATTGCTTGAACAAATACTGGGAGATATTTGAGTTTTATTATCAATCCAAAATTATTTTGTTATATTTACGTAAATAAATTATAGGAACCGCAGGAACAATTTTTTAGTATAAAATGATAAATTGGTAAATTAATTTATATCCATTATTAATAATTTTTCATGACTATTTTTTTTTTATGCATAGCTTTAGATTTTACATCGACCAAACCAATCATTTGCAATTTTAATGGAAATAAAATAGATTCTGAAAATCCAGAGATTCCAGTTTTGGATCCAAGCGATATACCATGTGAATGTGAAGTGATAGCATTTACTGGATTTTCAATCAACCATCAATCTTGTATCAAAGTTTCTACAGGCAAATATTTTTTTTCACTTCGATAATGGAAACTAAATCTCAATATTATTCTTATATCGTTTAGGTTTTTGGTTATTATACTGGTATACTGTTGTTTAGATTTCAATATAAACTTATACGTGCTTCTCAAGAATGATAATATAAGGTCTATGTTCGTTTACAGTGTGATAAATTCTATATTGATTTTATACGAAATCGCTAAGCCCAAACGTAGTTTTCGTGACTGTACATCTGTAACAATATACTCGTACTTAAATATTGTTTTAGTATTAATATTGATTATAAATAGTATTATTGATTAAATGGTATTAATAATAACCATATGTGATATATTCGACGTCGAATGATATTTTTCAGTCCCTATATTTTGTGATCTAAAGATTTTGTACAGTGTATTTTTTGTATTTTTCAACATCAATCGAATTCGGTTAAAGCGATTGCGGATACGGTTAAAAAAATTTCGATTATATAATACTTTCCGCTGTTCGTTGTATGCATCGAAAAAATTTTGTTTATATTTTAATACCTTAATATTTGAAGTCATAGGTCAACATTTATAACATTAAATTATTTTAGATATTCTTGAACAAGTGACGAGTTTGAACCGAACAGTGTTGTTAGTTGTATACCGAGAATTTGCACTCTATGATTGGGCTACAATTTTGACACCCGATGGTAATGCTGAAGACGCAAAAGCTATAACGGATTTTGCAACGTCTTATAACATACAAGGTGTTATTTTGTACAACATTGGTCCAATGGTAAGTTCTTTGAAATTCAATGGTAAGAAATTTGAAATCATCTTGAAAGATTTCTGCTAGTCTTTTTTTAACTTTTTAATTTAAACTTTGTGTAACAATTAGTCTGGACAATTGGGTATTAACGAGAAACACAAAGGGAACAATATAATTATTTACGAAAATAAAAGAGAGAAAATAATACTAGATTAAAAAGCCTGCGTGGTTAAAAAAAGATAAAATATTGAATATCATAATTTTTTGTGTATTTGAGAAAAAATTTTGATGTCAAAATGTTGAAGGAATGAAAAGGGATAATAGGTGGTCCCATTGGGGTGATAGGCTTGGGCACATAAAGATTAGATGGGTAATGTAACAAACCATTGAGATCCCAAGGGGAGGGAGAAGGGATAATCGCCCTCTCCATAGCAATTTTGAAACATAAAAACTGTCTCCTTTGTTAACGAAACAATAATAACCAATGATTAAAAATTGTATTTAATAATTATTGTAATAGGTGAAAAAAAATATTATTAATAATAGTAAAAATATAATTATTTATTTTAGAGTTACTTATCTCTTCTTTTTCCTTACAAAAAAAAAAAAAAAACCGTGAGTAATCCCACGTACAGTTAATATTACTTAATATAGGAATTTGTTATGTCCTACAGTTAATCAATTGTCAAAGGAAAATTTACGTTTCTCTTTCCATTGTCTTGGCTTTAAACTGCTGTGTAATAAACAATTATATATTTATGTCCTAGGCTATATGAAAAATCAGGCTCTTTGTGAAAAAACTAGGCTCTTTTTGGCTCTTTGCAAATGAATTTTTGAATAGATGATTTTTCCCCCGGACGGGAAAATCCTACTTTTCAGGATTTATTGAAACAGATTAAAAACAGTTAGGCCATTTGCAAAATAATAATTTTTTTTTCTGACTGCCATTTATTTTCAGTTCAGCTATTATCCATAAATAGATACACATAATGTATTTGAAAACAATTTAAAATGTTATTATTTTTATATCTATAGGAAACGGATGAACCTAATGGCGATGTTTCAAAAAACTTGATACCATATTTAAAACAGTTGAAAATCAATGATGACTTTATCGTCGGTGTTTACCTTGATCCATACAGCGAGGAATATTTTACTAATCCTAACGGTATGTGTAGTAAAATTGAACCGATTATTTCAGAAACCCGTTAAGTGCAAATAATATGATTCCGAGAAAACTTAAAAAAACTTTCCAATTTTAAGGTTTTTTTTTTTTTTAATTCTAATGTTTTTTTTAAATTATTATAGTGTTTAGTTAAATAGTGCTTTTCATGATTTTTTTTTATCGAACGGATTTGTACTAAAAAAAAAAAAAAATGACTTTTGTACTTGACGGGTTTCTGCAGTAATTTACCATAACTAATATATATAACTATACTAATAATTAAAAATCTAACTAATAACTGTAGGGTTATTATATATAATCAAATTTAATGAATATTTATTATTGATAAAAAGAAGTATTATATAAATATTAACAAATTAATAGTTGTCTGTCTAATCATCTACGGGATCATCTCGAGTTTCTCCATCTGTGGTTGTCCATTCAAAAATTAGATCGTAAAATTGTTCATATCCAATCAAATAAGGTTTCAGCTTTTTCAAATCTGCAATCTTTTTATTATTTATAGGCACCTATAAAAATATGACCAAGTAAAAATTAAAATAAGTATGTAATTCTTTTTTTAATAAATTTACCATTCCTGATGAATAGGCAATCTCTGTGGGCATTTCTGGAGGTACTTTACCAGCCTTGAGTAAAGAAAATGTCGACTTTGTTAAACCATAAATAAACAACTTTGTAACAACTTTTCCTTGGGTTTCTTGGCTGTACAAAAATTGTTTGTACGAAGAAATTTTGAAGCTTTCTCTTTCTTCTCTTCGAACACCTCTTCCAGATGTTTCGTCAGAATTCGTAATTTTTTTGTATGATTTTGGCCACCATGTCTTGAAATTTAGAATGTCTTCTGTTTTTACTTGGTATACCGAAAAGCGATTTTTGGTACTAGCCTTTAAAATTAGTTCAGCATATTCTTCTGGCGTATAAATGCGATCAACCTTCCTCAATGAACGTTTGATTGTACCGAAATCTCGATCACAGGCTGAGTAGGAATGTCCTCGAACAGGAAAGTTATGAATGATAGTTGAATACTTCTTTGTGTCACATAAATTCAACAGAAAACGCACAACCGTGTGGTTTTTATTTTGTCCTGATGGGCCATCGCTGAAGAGTATTAGATGTTTCACTGTACTGGGTATTTCTTTGTCTATGTAGTTCTTTAAGAAACTACATATCTCATCTGGTGATTTGTTAGCCTCCCCTTCATGATACATATAAATTTTAGACTTGTTGGTTTTCAGGTCATGTATACTAAAAACGTTCACCCACAGTTGACGCATATAAAATATTTCTTGTACTGGTATATTAGGTAGAGGCAAATTTTGCATGTAATCAAAACATAATACACATGTATCTTCATCTCTGTTAGCAGCCGCAGATTTCATAGTAGTATAGAATTTTTTTGCTCTTCTCCTATGAACTAAGAGTTCAGCCGCTGCAGTGCGTTTCGCATTATCATTTAGACTTTTGTCTTTTAATTTAGTATTAAGATTTTCGCAAGTACTACACACATCAACCTGAGGGCGTCCAAAAGAATATCCAAAATTTTCTTTAAAATAATTGTAGTAAAAGTTGTATTTGACTTCATCTTTGAAGTTTTGATTATCTGTGATAAACATGTTATACATTTTATTAATGTTTAAACGGGCATCTAGGTACTTTTTATGTTTCCCGCCATAGTGCGTCTCTTTCACCTCAAATTTAGATATGTGGTTATGGATGGATACACAAATATCTCCAGGTTTAGCATTACCACTCCTGCTCTTTCCCCTTTTATCAATCGGCGTTTTATTTTGAAGCAACAAATTACAAATTCTCTCTAACCTATCGCGTGAAATTCCATGAATTGCCATGAAAACATTTTTGCATACAGGTTTTAATATACCATTTACTTTAAGATTGTACAAGTATGAATGATTTCTTTTAAAGGGTAAAACGTTGTTATCGACAGGTTTGTTGTTAGGATCGGCACGGCTTACGTTTTCTAGGTTTTTTTTACGTCTACGTTGAACTTCTTTAATCTCAATCAAAGTTTGTATATATATATCCTGAATATCTTTATTTTCTAGAGAATAAAAATTATTCCATGTTATGTCTATAACCTGAGAGTTAATGATTGAAGAGCACTTAAAATTGCATTTACATGAAATATGTTGTGGCTTGATTTTGCAGGAAACGTGATTATTTTTATAGTTTGTATAGGCCTCACCTTTAACTCTGGAACTACGTATTTTGTTACGCTGATAATTTTCTTCGTGGACAACTCCACGTCTCCGTTTTGGTTGAGGTTCATCTTCTTCTGTACTAGACATTGTTTTTATTCACAAGACGTTTTTAAAAGCACAACGAACAATTATTATAACTCAAACAATTAAGACACGATTAAAAATAATATACTAGTTGCGGCGAGATATAATAACATAAACACTAAACGTAAATATTCCATAAATAGTACAAAGTTAACAATAATACAAAATTATAAAACAGCAAAATAAAGTAAAATGACCAACTGTCCCAGACAATGGAATAAAATTTCCCACAGTTTGATACAGAAAGCCGTCAAATGCCATCACTTAACGGGTTTCTGAACTAAACACATTATTTGACCAACAATTGAGTAGCTATAGAGTTTCGATACTTGACGTGTTTATGCACTAAATGAAGTGTCTATTTTCATAGAACAATAATCTGAACCTAACTAATTTTTTATAATTTTGGCGTTTGACGGGTTTCTGGAATAATCGATTCAATTTTAATTTGCACCATCGCAACCAGCGTCGAAACATACATAAGATGGCGATAAAACATTGTCAACCTTCTTGAGTGTATATAAACTAGAAATATTTTATAGTATTTGTCTGTACTTTCTCCCAATTTTTTTTTTTTCAATCAAACACTTATAAAATATTTAATTCTTTATCCGTAAGAAATTTTATTGAACCAAAATAAACGCGATGAAATTTTCTACCTAAGTACCAAGTTTCCAAAAAGTCTGTCAAACTAATTTTCTTTTAGGTAAGTTAAAATTGTGTAATTTTAGGTAATATAATAATAATGAATTTCATCAAAATTCTGACTTCATACGGTTATAGATAAAAAAATTTACCTACGATTTTCAAGATTTTTTCAGGTCAATTAGACATATTTGTTAGTGAGATAAATTTTCAAGTCTTAATAGCAAAAATCAAAAATTTTATTTCATAAAATTAAAGATTGGATTTTGCATAAAATGCATGTTTATATTTTTATAACCAATTACATGCAGTAATTAGATATTCATTGTCATACTTAATAAAGAGAATGGCAAATTTTTATTTTGCAAATTTTTGGTGTTGGTGCATATTTTTGCAAAATACTTATACATTTAAACATTTCAATTTTATTTCATAATTTAATACATATTTACTATATAAACATTGATTCAAAACCAAAAAGTTGAAAATATTTTTAAAATATTATGTAGTATTAAGTTTCCATAGATCTTTAGTATTAAGATTTATGTTGAGTACAAGAGTTCTTTTATTAAAATTTTATCCCTATAAATGTTGTTAAATTTGAAATATACACCCATAAAAAGTGTTGATGTGGAATGTTTACAGAAACATTACAAATTAATTAACAAATTAAATTTCATCAACCCCTATATGGAAAATATTATATTTAGGTACATTTTCCAATAATATTTAAATTGTGTATTTATTTTTCATCATAAATATTTAGTTTATTAATATAACAATTTTATCATCATGAATGTTTTGCTTTTACTTTTTATTACATTAAAACAAATAAATAGTTTTAGATAATATATAATAAAGGTAAAATATAGAACTTCTTTTTTTTTTTATGGCGAATTATTTTTTTTTAATAATTCTGTGATAATTAAATGTATCAATACATAATATACAATCAAATTAAATTGCAAAATATTTAAAACTTATTTTTTATACTTATGTTTTATAAGTGCATATTTTAAGATTTTTAAATGCATATTTGCATGTATATTTTACAATTTAAAATGCATAAAAATCCGGTCTTTACATAACATTTAACAAAAAACGAGAAATTTCCAAAATTTTCAAAGTATTGTAATTAACTCAAAATTGATCAAATTTTTTTGAAATGTATATGAAATTTTCTCGTGGCTATTTTTAGTAGTTGGTGAATGTTTCAAGTTTTTAGCTGCATTATTTTTTGAGTTATTTCAGAAAGCAATTATCAATTTTATGAAAATTCTGGTAATTTTATATTTTGCTGTATTTTTGTCAATTTTTTAACAGATTTTCTGTATTTTTGGAAAGAGTATTGAGAAATTTGAAAAATGAACTCTTTGAACTTTGAAGTACCATCTAGGTGTGTCTCTTGATCTATAGAGGTACTGATCGAAACGTTTGGACAAATATTTCTACACAAAAAAGTGTTCACAGAAAGAAAAAAATAAAAAAAATAAACATCATTGTTAAGTTATAAACTTCTTCGTTATGCTCAGAATCTAAAATGTATACTTGTCTGTATAATTTACGAGTTGTCTAACATAGACTTAACATTTTCATTTAATTATTATCGTAAGTGTTTTATCTAGTAATTGAAGTTTTATTATTTTGACTAAAAACTCATTTTTAAGTTCTTTAGAATACCATTTCGGAAAGGTATTATTACCGATAAATTTTATGAATAATTTAATTGAATTATAAACAATATTATAAAATGAGTTGACTGTTAAGGATACATTTGGTTGATTTAGAAGAACAGAGTGCCAGTATATAGAACATAAATAATCATTCATTGCGCTATAATTACCTTTTGAAAAAGTGAATTTGTGATTTACTATACTTAAATATTTAATGGGGTTTATGCCTGGACCAGTTATTTGAAGTGGAGGATATACTAAATTAATATTTATTAATGGAAATGAGATTTTAGATACAGTTAAGTTATCACTATTGGACAGGATTAGATCAAGAATATTAGAACAGTGATTCAAATGAAAGATATACTGGAATAGTTGTAAAAATATATACAATGGTTTTTACACCACTAAGATTAGCATGTAAATCATTATTTTTCCAATAAATACCTGGTAAATTAAAATCACCTACAAATATAAATAAAGTATCTGGATAATTTATGTAAAGGATTTCAACAGAATCACAATAAATTTCAAAAACTTCCAAGGAACTGTTAGGTGGAATATAACATCAGTGTAATAATACTTTGGCATTATTAATATTAAGCATTACTGAAAGCTGTTCACAACTTAAATTAATAGAAGGAAGTAAGCTTGAGTGGAAACTCCTATGTACAGCAATCAAAACACCACCGCCTTTATTATAACTACTATTATGAAGATTTCAATCTAACCTATAAATATTATAATCAAACATATGTAATTCTGTATCAGGAGTACCATGTTTCAGTAAGTATAAAGTAATCAAAGTGCAGTAAACTAGGCATATTTAGTTGAATCAATGATTGCTTGGTTTTTAGGCCACATACATTTTGATAAAAACCAGTCAATAAATTTGAATTATTACAATTTGTATTATTATTAATATAAGCATATTTAAAAAATCTTTATTTATGACTAATAATCGAGCAACAATTTAGTTTTTTTGGATTAACTTTGGAGAGCCTCAAATATAGCGAATGTACCAAATAGTATCCCCTGTCGAATTTCTGTGGTCACATTCTTCCTTTAATGATTTCAAGATTTGCCTTTGATATTGAGTAAGACCGGTAGCAATCCAAAGATATTTGAATTCGAATGACTGGGTTAATTGACGTTTAACTTTGAGAATTTGAAGAACGTCATCATTCGAAGTTCAACACGAATAGGCCTTAGTTTGTTAGATAGATTACCCAAACGAGATGCAGATTTATAATTAAAGTTCAAATGTAAATTAGAAAATATATTATTAATAAGTGGTTTATCGTCATTCTGTTCTTTAACATTGAAAATAATAATATTGCGAGATTTAGATTCTCGTTCTTTTAGTTCCTGTGCAATATCCTAATTAAGTTGGTTAGATAATGAATTGAAAGTGTTAGCAAAATGATTGCAAGTTTTATTACGCAAAACGTCGATTTCATTTTTTAATTCTATATTTTCTTTTTTTAATGTTGAGATATCTAAGGAGAGAGATTCTAATTTATTCATGATAGCTAATGAGGTATTTTCTTGAATCGATAGTTTTGATTTAATTGACTTAATTTCAGAATGAATAGTGAGTACATTATATCTTTTAAAGAGGTATCATCAGCACAATTTTTTCCTTTAAGACTTGAAGAAGAATTAGATTTAACTGGAGTAATTGGAGCCATTGTTAACATATATCAATGCGTAAATTAAAACATTAAAGTACGTAGAGACGTGGTCGTAGAGAGACGCATTTATCAATGCTACGATAACAAAGTAAATCTGTATATATGAGTGAAATTATCAAAATAATAACAACACAATTAATCAAGATGGAAAAAGATTTCTATGACGCACAAACAATTAAACTTGGATAAGAGTCGAATCAGCGACGCATGTTTGACCGTTATGAAAGTTGAAATTAGGTAAATAGATCAGAACGAACAATTTCAGAGACGCGATTATAATCGGCGACGAATCGACATGTTACCTGGACGAAAGTTTGATCTGTACTATTATATATTATAATATTCAGTAAATAAAACTTAATGGAGCTTATTAGGAAATAAATAAAAATAATTATTCAGTTTATCAAGTAATAATAATTAGTAATAATATATTGTATGCCATAGATTATAAATAATTATTTATTGTCTGTGATTTGTCGTCAAAGGTTTATAGTTGCAGTTTACATTAATTGCATTGTACGAACTTTCACGGCTTGGACATATCGTGAAGTAGGTTGTGGTGGGGTTGGGCCGGTTGGGAGGTTCCGTGATCGGTTTGGTATTAAGCAGGTCGGCAATGTGGTGGTGCGTGGTGTCGGTGGCGGTGACATGGAAAAGAAATGTGGGCGGTCACGTCTAGCCACGTCAGTAGTTTTGGCTATACGTTGATTCCACCCTTCATTTATATATAAAGATACAATTATATTATGATACATTTTAAATATGTTGTAATGACTATGATAAATAACTAGTAATAATTCAAATGTACACTTCAATAATTATTATTACATTTTAGTTAAATTGTAAATACTTATTATTATTATTATTATTATTTTTTAGGTGAATTTAGTGTATAAAGCCGCTATACGTTCAGAATTTAAAAAATGGATCCTGAGGCTGAAGTGATTACTATATCAGATGAATCTTCTAATGACGCGATAAATATATCATCAGATGAGGAAGACGCTTATGAATTAACAGCTCATGATCGTTGGGGATATTCAGATAACTCTGAAGTATGTGAAGAAAACCATCAAATAGGAAACATTAATGAGCTGTCATCATGTTTAAATGATGATGAATCTTCTTCAGAAGATGGATATTCTTATGAAGTGAATACACTAAAACGTAAGCCCGGACCAAAGTCAAAAACAACATTTGATACATATCATAAAATTAAAAAAATTGAGCCTGAATTGGATACAGAAAACAATAAAAGTGTTCATGAATTAATGGCTGACTGTAAACAGTCAACGGTAACAGCGGTGTTATCTACAAATAACACCGCTTTATTGGCAGAAAAGGGACAAAGTTCTGGAGAAATCATTAATGAATCATTATTGGAGTCTGATTCTGATATCAACAGTCTTAAAGTAAATACAAGTGAAGTTCCAAATGAAATATATTGTGTCAGCAGTGATTCAGTTTATGAGATTGATGAGTCTGATGAAGATGAAGACATGAAAGAGAAATTATCAAAAAATGATAATATAAAAACTGAAATTAATGACATGGAAGAAAGTAAAGAAAATAACTCGTGTGACATTCCAAAATCAGAGCAAGTGGCTCAAGCAAAAAATGATGATAATATAAGTGATGTACTAAACAAAAATAATGGTGAATTGAGTGATCAGTCGAAAGAAAATATTGACTTTATTGATAAAACCAAAAATGACAACGGGGACAAAAAAGAAAATAATGATGCAGTTCAAAATGAAATAAAAGCTGGTGATTTGATACAAAATAATTGTTTATCCACAGAAAACCATAGTATCAAAACAACCCAACCTGAAAAAGAAGTTACTACAATCATTCAGACTGATGAAGTAGTTCCATAAGATGTATATCTCATTGTAATTGCTTAAACAATTATATTTTGTAGTTACTTTAGAAGTATTAATACCAAATAGAACTGATGATTACTTAATTATCTTTTGTTTATAAGTTGAGATTTAGGTACTACTTTTTATTTTATACTATTATTTCTAAAATTGATCATTTTTAAAAATATATAAATTAAAAATAAGAAACTATAGATTAATTAAGTCTAAATACTAACCATTTTATTTGTAAAATTATTCTACTTTTGAACATCACAATCATCGTATCATATTAAAATTTATACAAATCTTTTAAATAATTTATAAAATTTAAATATGAAATCGGTGTGATTTTATGTATAATTTGTTTAATAATTATAATTATCCATATTGTTTGTTTTTGCTATTAACATGTATCTTTATAACCATAAAACATTATTATTGATCAACAAAATTTAATTCAAATTTATCATTTTTTTTTTTTTTAACAATAATTGACGTTAATATAAAAAAGGTACTTATTATGTTATGTAAGATACTATTTACATTAAGATATATTTTTATTGAAAATGTATAATGTTTAAAATCTTACCATTGTACCATTTTATCGAAATTATGTAGTATTTATAACATACTAAGTTTTTTTTTTAATATGTTATATTATTTATAATCTATTTAAAGATTTTTAATCACAAAATAAGATATTTTTAAGTTTTATTACATCTGTTTATTGACATTCCAATGTATCAAAATTTTATATTTATCTTGTTCTTAAATATATCCATCTCTGAAACTATGTTGTTCATTAATAATATAACTAGTAAGAATAGGATATAATTTAGAATTAAATATTTTTGTATATGTTTTGAGAATAATTTAAATTTGTGAAATTGGCCGGTTGTTTAAATCACCTTTTTTTAGATATAAGAGAAATAAAAATAGTTTCAAAATTAAAATCCAGAGTTTATGGATTGATTAAACAAGAAATATAATGGATATAATAAAGTAAAATGACATTCAAATAAATATTTAGAAGATAAATTATCTGGCTAGAACACAAATTTAAATTTAAATTATCATGATCATTAAATATCTATAATAGAAATATCTTAAGTTATCATCATTGCTCATAATATCTTATGTCAATAGAATTAGGTCCCAAAGATAAAATATGTAATGGTTAAGTATAGACACTAACAAAATATTAGTGTACAGATATCTACTAGGCTACTAAAGATTAACCTACATAATCCAAACATTGAATACTGATATGGTATAAATAATTAATCTACTAATTTTATATTTTTATCTTATCGTATCCAGACCAAAGTACTCATTATAGTATTACCCTAGGCAAAGACTATACACAGCGTTTTCCTCCACAAAAATTATTTACAATATTTTAAAAATTTGGTAAAACCAATACCTAATAATGTTGTATCAAGTATCTATGTATATATATTATACCTATATCACATACATTACATTTGCCTACAGGGGCGTGCCTAGGATTTCATTTATTTATTTATTTTATTTTTTTGGGATGGGGGAGTTATATATTTTTTAGGTACCTACTTCATTGAGTAATTTAAAATAATATAATAATAATAAGGTATTATAATGCGCGGATGATAACTATCTGCACATACTGTACGTGCGGCATAATTCCCTAAGCAAATTTTTAATTTTAAAAGTAGATTGGAGAAAAAACCAAAGTATTTTGGGGAGGGTTGAACCCCCGAAACCACTCCCATGGCATGCCCCTGTTTGTGTATTACAAATTAATAATAATAGACATTCATCGATCAACAATCATTATTTTTTATTTTGTAACTTGTTAAAAATTATATCAGCATTAATAACTGCCATAAATGAGGTATTGGAAGATAAAGTTCAGTTGCACAGAAGATTTGTAGTAAATCCCTATCGGAAAAAAAGATATGAAAAAAGTCAACGATAATAAGGAATCTATATAAAACTACTCACTACATAAAATGGAATGGTTTTATGGTCATATTCATAATTAAAAAATCATAGAATAGACGTTCTAAAAATCTAACACAACCTTAGTAGTAGGTAGTAAATTACAATTTTTTTTTTATAATTTCAAAGAAATGCTAACTTTTATGAGCTTTACAAAAGTTTTACAAATTCGAGAGTATTTAATAATGTTGGATACTCGATAATTGTGTGTGAGTACAACAATAATTTTCCTAGACTTAGGAGGGGGACTTAGCTTCCTCCAATCTATTCAAAGTCCTCCAATTTTTTTTTAAATTACATAAAGCTAATATCATTAGAGGGGTTAAATTAAACAAATAAAAATTTTGGCCCTCTCCCTACCCCCCTACCCCAAAAAAAAAAAATTAAAAAAAAATATTCTATTTCCGCCAAGATATTTATTATTCAATATTATCAAATATAAACATTACGGAGTATGTTTATACGGTGAGTGACGTCCCGGCGTTTTTTCTCTCACTCTCGCTTTTCTTTAATTTCCAAGCAAGGAAACTTTTAATTTCGGTATTATTTTACATTGGCCGTAATCGTCAGATTATAACAAACCGCTGACAGTGGTGATGTTTATCAATGTTATCATTGCGCTCGGCCGTATTATCACAAAATAATCCATTCTGTGCCTCTGTGGTATTATCTATGTTGAGGTCTAGTATACCCACAGAAATTATGTCTAATTTATATTATTATATAGTATCTGTGAGTAGACCACAGATAAATACAATAAACAATATTACATAATATATCCGTGGAGTAGACCTAACCTGAACTTACCCAGGACTACGCTGAGGTATGCATAAAGATAATAATATTATCTATGGCGTTATGCCACCATCACGTCTACTACCCGCCGATGCATCACAGAAAATCGTTATCGTTATCACCACACTCCGCGGGCGTTCATTGACACAACAATAAAACTACATTGCTGTGCAGTAGCAACCATAGATAACGTATAATGGCAGCAGCTGTGTAATGTGGTATGAGTATGCACATATAGCACGGTCAATTCCTAGCCGCCCGTCTTCAGGCGTCAGTTCCAAGCCGTAATATTCTGTTGTGGCTTAAGCTAGCCATTTTAGAATTACCGAACAATAGCAGTAACCATAGCACTTTCGTTTTTCCGCTTTTGTACGGAACGGCGTGAAAACTTGACCGAACGAGCAGCATTGCACACGTACGCGCGTGATTCGCCGTCGCTGACGACCGTGGAAACCCGTGACCCGTTCGTAACGTTCTCTGTTGTGATCGCTCGTGATGGAGGCGTTAATTCCGGTCATAAATCGTTTGCAGGATGTGTTCAACACTGTTGGCTACGATGCCATACAATTACCGCAAATCGTTGTCGTCGGATCGCAGGTAGCCTATCTATTGTTCTTCAGTTTCCCTATTATTGCCTTCATTATTTGTCTTTCTCAACCGAAATAGTTTGTAGTCCCGGAAGCTTTATTGGTCTATTGAATTTTTTTACTTCACGATAGATATGGACCATTTTGATGGGGTGTTAAAAATTGACCAAAATTATAAATGCAAGTAATTAGTTATGGCAATGGACTACTGATCAATTAATGTATCAATGTTTTAAGAATAGATATTGTGTAGAATTTATGCATATGCTCACTGTCCAATCGATATATTTAACTAAATTTGGAAATAATAGGTAGTTATGTATCAAAAATTTTATCTAATAATTGTAGGTTAGGTTATGTCTTAATATCCTATAGATAATCAGTGTAAATTATTTTAATTTGCCATCTTGGGTTGTTTTAGTTAGTCTCTCTAGTAGTCTACTCTAACATAATATTGAGAAAAAAATATACATTTATTTTATTTACAATTAGGTACTATAAGTAAAAATTATTAATGTTAAAACATAAACACATAATAGGTACTTCCTAGTAAGATTAAATGATCAAAATAAATATTAACTTTGCGAATAAAGAATATTGTAGAATATTTTAAATTTCCATCACTATTATTTTGGGCGGCTTGAAAAAATAGTTAAAATCAATTTTATAAAAATATAGAGCTTTTACATGTCTATCTACATATTATGTTATATTTTAAAGTTTTGGTAGGTTATTCTTGAGATTTTTTTATGTTTGGAAAGCTGTAAAGAACTTATTCAAATTTTAAATAGGTAGATAAAATTTTTGATGTATAAAGGGATTAAACTTTTGAACCATATTAACGAATCATAACGTACTTAAAAATAAGCAATTGTACCTATAACTTCAAATGAATGTAGGTATGTGTATAATGTGTAGGTACATTGCTCAAAATCTAAAATAGGTATTGAAATTTTTATTGTAAAATAGCATAAATTACTTGTTATTACGTATTAATTTTTATTTAATAAACTGCATAATTTTGATGTCTAAAATATAAGTTTGATAAACAAATTTGTAAAAAAAACAAAAATATAATAAGTGGGTAAATAAATATCTTTGTACCAGTTTTATATTTAATAAGTTTTATGTATTTTTTAAAGTTGTAACTTCTTCATATTTTACTCCTTTATTATTAATAGTTACCTTTAAGCAAATACCTATGCAAAAAATTTGTAGGTATGTGCACTTTCATTTTTTGAAATATTTCAAAAAGAATAATAATTAGGTATTAGAACATAGATATTATGTTAATAAAAAAATAAATGTTATCTACATAAGGTACATAGTCCTTATACAAGTTATAAAATATGGTTTATATAGGTAATGATATAGATTTTACATATTGTTTTCAACTCTTTATTTCCAACATTTTATAATGATAAGAGTCTTTGTAATCTGTAAATATAAATATTGAACCAACAAAAAAGAAGATTAAAATTAAATTATTTTATCTATTATTTAAAAATATTCGTGCAATTTATATAAATATAAGAATTAAAATAATAATTCAATTTTTAGCTATACACAATGATAGCTGCATTTTATTATTTAAGTCCTTTGTGAAATCAGCTGTTCATTTACATTTTTATTTAGGAATATACTTATTAAATATGTTATTTGAATTTTATAGAGTTCCGGTAAAAGTTCTGTAATAGAAAGTATTGTTGGCAGATCATTTTTACCTAGAGGTGTTGGAATTGTCACTAGATGTCCTTTAATTCTTCAGCTAATATACTGCCCTCTTAGTGATAAGGAACATCGAAGTGCTGAAAATGGTAATTATATTAATTTTCATAAATTCAAAATATTATTAAATATTTATGTAGAACCTGTAAAAGGCTAAGTTCTCAACCTTTTTATATCTGTACCACTTATACATTTTGAAAAATTTATATGTGTCACTTAACAAATAAAATTACATTATTTTACACACATGACGTCTTTTTATAATTTATTTTATTAATTTAAACTACATATAACTATAAAATATATAAGTAATAAGCACAAAAAGCCAACATAACATTAAACATGACAGCTATTATTAATTATAATAAATATGAATGAAAATAAATAATATAATGAAATGTTTGGTGTATTAAATTAATCAGGATGTTAATATTGGGCTATTATCAATAATAACACAGTGAAAATTATATATAATCTTCTTCATATATTTATAGTTTAATTTATATTTTAGTATATTTTTATTAGAAACTTTTTTGGCTAATCAAAAAATTTGTGCATATCATCTACGAGCTATCAGCATACCACAGGTTGAGAATCACTGCTATAGGCAATGATAGAATATTTATTTTTAATTAATATTTATATATTTACCTATGCTGATGTGTTTTATATAAGTTTAAAATTTTGGTAAGTGTCCTGCATTGTAAAAGTTGTTAATAACATAATTTTAAGTAGATAAATGCTTACCTTAGGTTCTCATAGAATAGATAGAATGTGAGAACAGGTGAGGTAAAAAGCGGGATTCATTAAAATGCATATCAAAACGGCACCTAAATATTTACTTATTACTATTTAACTCTGCGTATAAATATGATTTTTTCATATTCCTGCAATTTAACTATATATAATAGTGGTATTTAATTTTAATTTTCCACCTTATTTATCCACGCCATTACTCTCAACTTAAAACATTTATAACTTTTAAACTATTGTTTGAAAAAAAATGTAGTATCAAAATTTTCAAAAACACTATTTTTTTTTTTTTTTGGTATAATAAGTTAAGTAACAGGTATAGTGTATTGGTTTTAAGAAAACTAAAAACCTCATAGAATAAAAAATAATAAAGAAATATTTTTCAATTAATATTTTAATATTTATATACATATATAAATACCTATATGCATTATATGGAGTTAAAATCTTAATGAACAAGTAAAATTTTTATATGATCCGGTATCAAATAAAATTTATATTTTATTTGTTATACATGTATAAATATATTTCCAAATGTGTTAATAGTTAATCAGTTCATATAAAAGTTTTTAAAATATACATAAAGGTACAGCAAGTTTGGAAGAATGGGGTGAATTCTTACATTGCCAGAATAAAGTTTTTAAAGATTTCAATGAAATAAGAGAAGAAATTCAAGCAGAGACTAATAGAGTTGCTGGTAGTAATAAAGGTATATGCCCAGAACCTATAAGTCTGAAGATATATTCTATTCACGTGTTAAATTTATCGCTTGTGGATTTACCCGGAATAACCAAAGTAAATAATGATATACATAATATGAAATGTAATGTATTACTAAATTTAATTAATTTAGGTTCCTGTGGGTGACCAACCAGAGGATATTGAAACTCAAGTAAAAAATTTGGTCATCAAATATATTCAAAATCCAAATTCTATAATATTAGCAGTAAGTACAGCTAATACAGATATGTCAACCAGTGAAAGTTTGAAGTTGTCAAAAGAAGTAGACCCCGAAGGAAAGAGAACTCTTGCTGTGATTACTAAACTTGATCTCATGGATGCTGGTTATTACATACATATTTATTCTATTCATTTTTTTATTAACTTAATTTTATTATTTATTGTAGGTACTGATGCTGTTGATATTCTATGTGGTCGTGTGATTCCTGTTAAACTTGGTATAATTGGTGTTGTGAATCGATCACAACAAGATATAAATGATAATAAAGTATGTATGATGTGAAAACTTTTTACACACTGAAGTCCAAAAAAATAATTTGAATGCAGTTTGTTTATTTTAATTTAGGCCTTTCTATTTCTAATTACATTAACTCAGTTCAATTATAAAATTGTTTAGACAAATTCTATATCAAGTATGCCTTTTTTTCCTGTTAAGACTCTGTTAAATAAAGTTAACATACCTATGGTTCAAGGCTTTATTGTATATTTTATAGTTCAAATAAAACTATTAGTTTTTTTTTTTTATATTTATTTTGCATCTAGTCAAAATTTAACTTAAATTGTTATTATTATTTGTATAAAACATTTTTATGAATAAATGGAATTTTATTTCATATTTCTCTATTTAATTTAATTATTAGTTAATTTGAATCCATTATGTTTATAATAATATTAGATTTCTAATATATGTAGAGGTATGAATGACCTTCATGAAGTATTGCATTCAACTTAAAATAAAATTCTCAATTTCTTAAGTTTATTCATCTTGCACTTAAATTCATCTGCACTTAAACAACATTTATTCTGTAATTTATGCTATAAATCCTCTTATAATAAGATAATATATTATAAGAGGATCTTAATATAATATATTTATATGTATTTTTTTTTTAGTCGATAGCCAATGCTTTAAAAGATGAAGCTATGTTTTTACAAAGAAAATACCCTTCATTGGCCAATCGTAATGGTACCCCACACCTGACGAAAACTCTCAACAGACTTCTGATGCACCACATTCGTGATTGTCTGCCAAACTTAAAGGTTACTACCAAAATAATTCTTAAGTGTATATTATTATTAATATTTATTTTTTACTTCTGAGTATAGATTGTATAGGAAATGCAATGTAAAAGTTTAAATTGCATTTTAAATTTCTAAAAATTTTAAAAATTGCTTTACATGGTAAACATTTTGTACAAAAATATTTATTTCTTAATAGTAAAATTATAATAGTTTAAAAAAAATTATACAATATCAAAATTAAAAAAAAAAAAACATTTTCAAATTATTATTTGTTTAGAAATAAAATCAAACTATTATTACTTTTATGATATTTTATCCAAAAAGGGTATTAAGTATTTTATTAGATATTTGCGCAGTTGAGGTTTTATTTATGATATTTTAGTTTAAAATATTACATAAAAGGTAATTAAATATTATATTCTTTTAGATTCTGAACGAAGTGAAGAAGTTAGTGTTTTTACAATGATGTTTTTTTTTTTTTTAATTTTTTTTTTCTGCGAACACTTATGGATCTACTTGTCCAAAAGTCTCGATCAACAACTTTTTGAAACCGGATTTGCCTCTAGTTGGTACTTTAAAGAGCTTTATGTTGGTAAAAATGTAATAACTTTACTGTTCTCTATATTTCTAAATTACATATTATTAACTTAATTAAATTTTATGTATAAATAATTGTCATTCTAATGATTTCAATTAACTTCATACATGTACATCTTAATCAAAAGAGAACAAAATATATGTTTTGTTGAGTGCTCATTTTATATATTCTACAGTTCTACATAATCTATACTTTATTTATCAAATACTTATTTTAAAAGTGTTTAACATGAAAATGTATTTTTAGACTAGAGTGAATGTAATGGTTTCACAATTTCAATCCCTTTTATATTCATTTGGAGATGATGTATCAGACAAGAGCCAAACACTGTTGCAAATCATAACAAAATTTGCAGCAGCATATTGTTCAACGATTGATGGCACATCTAAAAATATTGAAACAACTGAATTGTAATTAAAAACTATAATTTGTTTAATTGAAGTTATACTAATTTACGTGTTTATAGATGCGGCGGAGCTAGGATATGTTACATATTCCATGAAACATTTGGCAAAGTATTAGATTCTATTCATCCGCTGACTGGTTTGTCTAAAATGGATGTATTGACTGCCATACGGAACGCCACAGGACCGAGACCAGCATTATTTGTTCCAGAAGTTTCATTTGAGTTATTAGTTAAGAGGCAAATACGCCGTTTGGAAGAACCGTCTTTGCGTTGTGTTGAGCTTGTGCACGAGGAAATGCAACGTATGATCCAACATTGCGGCATAGAATCTCAACAAGAAATGATAAGATTCCCCAAACTTCATGAAAGCATTGTAGATGTTGTAACTCAATTATTGCGCAGACGTTTGCCAACAACAAATACTATGGTAAATTTAATTTAATAAAACAAACTTTAATGAATTATACATCTATACTTTTTAATGTTGTATAAAAAGGTTGAAAATTTGGTAGCAATCGAACTTGCATATATTAACACCAAACATCCAGATTTCCATAAAGATGCAGAACTTGTTTCATTGATGATGAAGAGTGCTGAAGAAGATGAATACTCTAGACAACGCACTTTAATGAAATATAATCAAGTAAATAATCCAGCTAATGGGTGTGATAAAGAGGTGAGCACTATTTATTTATCAGTATAGATGTGCAGGCTTGCCAAACTCTAATTGAGGGGATGTGTGCAAGAAGAGCAATCCTCGGAAATCATGATTTAAAGATAATCACATTATACAATTTATTATAATAATTATAATAAATTCTAATTATTATTATCTCATTTGAAAATTGAAGCTATTGTATTTCTTGTATTTCTATAATGTCAACGGATTGACTTTTTTGATAAATACCCTTAGCTTATAGTTAAATAAGGAGGAATTTTCGGAATCACAAATACATGTAAATTGAGGAAATTAGGAGGTTATAAAATGCTTATCTTGCACAAAACGTGTTTTGAGTTTACCTGAACACATTTTGATGATTATAAACATTTTACAGAACTTTATTTATTGGACAATTCCTTTATTGTAGTATTCTAAATATATATTAATTAAAAAATATACATTAAATAAGGTAAGAGGCATATATTTTAAATTAAAAAGAATTACAGTGGATAAATAAATGATTTTTTTTTTATAATTAAATGAACAAGAACAAAAAATTCAAAAACTGTGTGGTTACAAAATAAAATGTAAATAGGCTTCATAATATCAATATAATTGATGTCACTGTTTGCTATAAGAATAAGATAGATATTAAAACCAAAATTTGTGGGTATGTATTATAGATGTTTCTGAACCAAATCATATTTTATACAAAAAAAGGTTCTTACTGTGAAATACCATTCTTGCATGTAGCCCCTAAATTAAAGTATTATATTGTTATTTTGTGTGTATGATGTATACATTTTTTTTTTTTTTTTGTTCTTTATTTTGAAGAGTGTAACGAGTATTGGATCAATGAAAAAAACACCAAAACAGCATCAAGCAGACATGAGCAATGAAGGCCATTCTATTGAATCCTCTCCAGCCACAACACCAGTGCATCAAGTAAAAAATGATTTATCCTCAAATGTAGCCACTAGTTTCAACAGCATGGACTTACAAAGTCCTACTAACAGAAACTTGTCTGATAAGGAGCTGAGAGATTGTGATGTGATTGGTATATGCATTTTTTATTATTAGATTAAAATTAATAAATGCTTATTGTAGAATTTTCTTGGTTTACAGAAAGATTGATAAAATCATATTTCTACATTGTAAGAAAATCAATTCAAGATAGTGTTCCTAAGGCTATAATGCACTTCCTAGTAAATTTTGTTAAAAATAATTTACAGTCGGAATTAGTTACGCATTTATATAAATCCGAACAAGTAGAAGAGTTACTTAATGAGTCTGAACATATATCTAAACGTAGGAAAGATGCTGTTGATATGCTTAAGGTAAGCGTTATTATATAAGTTCACTATTTTCATGCTCTATAAAAATTTTATTTAAAAAAAAAATTTTTCCATCAGGCTTTGCAGAACGCTAATCACATCATAAGTGAAATCCGTGAAGTGCATGTCTGGTAAATGTAAATCCACGCAAAAGTTATTTGTAGAGTATAGTTTTATTAATCCCCAATTTGTAAATTGTTGCATTAAAAGTCCTTGATTATATTTTTTATTATAATTATTATTTAATGTAAATTATGGACTAGAATAACATTTGTTAAGAGTTTGTACAATGTTTTTTTGTTAGTGTTACTTTTATTAAGATGCCCAACATTCTGTAGTTTCACTAAGTATGGATGTTTTCATATTCCTTATTATATTATATACAGAATATGTGAACGATTGTTATCAGTAACCTAATAGAAATATAGCGTTATGACTCAAATTATTCTAACACAATTTTTCCCGTATCAATTAAATTTCTTGTAGCTTTATTTGTTGTCAATTCCAACATTAAATGCATTTATTTAATTCATATTTTTACCAAATAGATACATTATATTATATATTTCATTGGGGTGTAATTTGATATTTATATTTAATGGACAAACTCTTCAAAATTTGTGTAGAAAATGTAGAGAAATGTTTTTAAAACAAAATTTAATAAATAAATATTAGGGCCGTATCTTATTTTTAATCATTCTGGTAATTATTTACATTATTTTAATGTTAATGATTAAGTCAAGTTTAGTATGCACTTTTCTTTTTTATAATAGTTTTATTATTTCCTTGTTGTCTAAATATATTGAAAGATGTTTGCTATTATACAATATATGTGACGAACCATAAAAGACTGTTTGTTACTTTGATCATTTATATTTATTGTATTTCTTTATTGAACTACCTATGATCTCTATGTATTTTTAAAAAATGTATTATAAGCATTGTGTCAATATGTAATAAGTAGATATTGTATATAAGTTGATGCTAGTGGCATGGTTGAGACTTCTTTTCCGGGAGGGGGGAGGGAGCAAATTCTTCTACCCATCTCTAGAAAAAAACTAAAGAGGTAGATTTTGATCACAAATCTTAAATGATTTTGATACCAAAAACACAATAGAACAGGTATATTTCAGTATCAACTAGATACAATTTCTTTCCTAAAAAGTTGTTGGATGAAACCTGTGGATCAATATTTCTACTAAAAAAATGGCTTCATTCACAAAAAAAAAAAAAAAAAAGAAAATCCAATAAATTCTCCGCTCTACTGAGACTCTATTAATTTAGATAGCATGTTGTTAATATTTTTAAGAGAATATTACACCAGCTATTATTAAGGGATTTTGTGTAGGCTTAGGCACCTCAGGCCTAGGCTAGCAAAGGATAAGCCTCTGCTGCCATACCTTTTTTGATGAGGTAAGATCAGGTTTGATCAGGTATCAGTTATTAGTAATTTACTTGTTGTAATGAAATAACCACACATATATATTTTTATTACAGAAGTAATTCATAAACATCTCTCTCTCTCTCTCATCTTATCTTATTCTCATTGAAATACTTATTATAATTTTTTTTTTTACATTTAGTAATATTTTCTAAAATATAAGAATATTTTAATCGTGATTTACGGCAACAATATTATATTATATTGTCTATACTTGTACAGTAATAAATCAGCAATATGTAGTTATTATACATACCTGTTGTGTGTTGTTTTTTCCTTTGCCAATGTTATGAATAATTAAATAACTATAGAGTACACAAATGTAAAATATAATTGGTAAAAATGTTGAAAGTCTGAAAACAAAAATTATAAAATATTCTTTGTTCGACTTTAAACATGTATAAAATTAATTAATATAAATTAATTCATCAGAAAATTTCTTTGTAATTTTAAAGATTAATAGAAAAATATGTGCTGGATGTTTTTTAAATAAAATGTTTCATCAACTTCATAGTTTAATATGAATTGTAGTTTTGACTTTTGATAGGAATGCTCTCAATATTTTACATAAGTATTATTAATTATAAAGTTACGTCAAATTCTAACTTTAAACATGAAGAGAAAATAGGTCATTAAGCCAATCTTAATAAAACCTGGTATACATCTAGAAAAATATAAGATGACCTTTTAGATCTGAAAAATTATTATTGGAAACATAATTAAAAAGTCAGACCAGACATACTTAGCACCATGGGTATTCTTTATCCCTCGGGTGGGAACTTAGTGGGTGTGTTGAATTCTAAAGAAATGATAAATTGGTTATCAAATAAAACGATTGTAAGCGGAACTTCAGTTGATATAACATGATAATAATTGTTGGTTGGACGTTAGACTAAATTTAACAAGTTATTTTGTAATGTTGGGTTAGAGTACCCAATAGAGTACCCAACACATAATAGAGTTTATGTGTTTATGTCAGATAATAGATGTTTTTAACAAAATACCAAAAAATGTTAATGTATTTTTATAAATTCAAATCATCAACCTTTCTTTATTTAAATAATTATGGTATTATTAAGGGGAAATTTGGGATTTACATTTATTGTAGTTTTTAAATTTATTTTTGAATAATACAATCGAGAAAGTTGACTATTTTTTTCAAACATCGAATAATTGGCCAACACTGCACTATTACCTACTTAGTAAAAGAAAAATCCATGTCCATTTCATTATTTGTGTAAATGATCAATTTTGTATAGTATTATATTATACAATAGCAGTGGCGTATTTTATTTTATTTTATTTTTTTTCTGGAGGGGGTCCTGGGTCTGACCCTCCCCATGATCAAAATATTAGTTTAATTTTTACAGCTGAATTAAATTAATAGTAATTTAATATTTATGTTTATAAAATTTTTGTATGAAAAATACAAAGAAATTGGGTCAAGAGTGTAGTACATGTGGTACAGAGAAATATAACATAAATTTATATTACACATGTCTTCAACCTTTATATACATATATATTTAATTATAATACGAGTATATTATATTGTAACTTATAAAAGACAATGTTCAAAGGAACATTTACGTGCTGTCGTCACAATAGTTTTTATATGAAAAGTCGATGTTTAATAATAGTACAAAATATTCATAAGATATTTTACTTATCAACTTTTGGATCCTTTTTAAATTAATGTGTTATCGATTTTCATCGTAGTCTGGTCGGTCTTTTCATCTGTAAATCACTAACACGAGTAATATGGAACAAAAAAGTAAGTAGAATATGATAATTATTAATATATTTAATTTTTGCATATTATTTATTATTATTATTATTTTTATTTTTTGGTTGTTACGTTCTTTTAATACTAGACCAGGGATGGCAAATCTATGGCATTTAAAAAAATTTTGAGGGTATGTGAAAAATTAAAATATTTTTACTATGTATAATATATATTATATATATTAGGTAAAAATATTTTGAGCTTATGACTTCTATCAGTCAATAACGATTATTCAATTTTATCTGTAGATAAAATGATAATACAATACAATATAATATTGTGTTTAGTATGTTATCTACATTTATTGATATTTATTCTTATCAATGATTGAAAGTAAACTACCAAAATATATAACTATATCAAATATTTAACAACAAAAATCACATCAAGAAAAAAAAAATTAACACAGTAATATCATAATATTATGTACCTAAACTAACCTTTTTTGTATTGATATATTAATTACGAAATAAAATTACAATAATTTTTTTTTTACAATATAATATATGTAATATTTTTCATGGCACGCTCAAAAAAAAAAAAAGATATTTTTGGTACATAGTGTTTAAAAGGTGGCCTATAATATGATAGATTTGTATAATATGTCAATAGTCACAATACTCAAATTGGTACGCTAACAAACAGTTATGTATTAGGTGGACAACTTAATATTTGTTATATTATTATTATTATATTATAAACTTATTTTTTAGAAAAATATGGACCGCTATAGTAAGGAAAATAAATCTGCCAATACTCGGATTAACCTTCTTAATTTTAATTTTAAACACTTGTAAAACATTATCTATAGACACAATATTTATGAAAATGGTATACCGTGTATAAAAATACGTGAGGAATATTATAGTAAAAGAAAATTTCTATCTGATTAGAATCAATTATTTTATAAATTATAATTAAAAAAAAACACTATTTTACATAAAAAAAAAAAAATGAAATAAGATAATAAGATTATCGATTTTTTTTTACTGTTAGTGATACATTATATACCATATGAGTATATTTCTACTACATTTCAAGGTCTTAATATGAAAAAAAAAAAAAAATTTTATAAAATAAAATCTTTATTTCAGTATTTCTAGTAAATTTGTCCATACTTTTCTAGATTTTTTTTCCAAAATATTTGCATTATAATTCTTTATCTATGTACCAAGTTTTATAAAGATCAGCCAAACCAATTACTTTTTAAATGTATTTAAGTATAATTTTATGTAAAACTATTTGTATTACATTTTTAGGTCTTAATATCCAGACATTAAAATTGTATGAAATGAAAACTTACAAAAAATTTGATATTTCCAAATTTTTCAAAGTTCTGTACTTACCTTAAATTGGACAAATGTTTTTGAAAACATTTGTTTTCTATTTATTATTAAACTATTCATTGTTTTTAGGGTACCTAAAAACTAGACTTTGGATAAATCATTTTTTTAATAAGACTATTCTGAACAAATACATAGCATATATAAATGTGTGTATGAGGTAATAAATGTCTTTATAAAAATGAAAAATGCAATTAAAATCTTCGTTTATAAATTAATAAATGGTCAACATCTCAGTAATAAGTGTGATAGGCATTTTGGTTTTTTATGGGAATCCCTGGATTTGAGCTTTTTATAGGATTAACTTTTTTTCAATAATAAGTACATCGAATAAAATTCACTAAATTTTTTCAGATGCCTAGTAACAATCCAATTTTATTAATTAGTATTTAGTAACAAAGTAATTCATGTTTATTTTTATTTATAGTATTTAATATTTATAATAATTTTTCGTACTTTTTATAATTTTTTTTTTAATCAATATTTAAATCAAACTTAAAATTTTACAATAATATTGTAAAATTTTTAATTTGTCCATGAAAAATTTTCTTACACCAAAATATTCACAATGTTATACTCCATCTATGTACCATGTTTCATAAAGATCGATTGAATCAATTATTTTTATATGCGTTTAAGTGTATAATTTTATGTAAAACTAATGATTTATATCAAAATACTAATTTACAACGGTTATCAATAAAAAAAAGTTGACTAACGATTATCGAAATTTTTTTAGTACCGTTAGAAATACGTATGAATATGTTTGTATTAAATTTTCAGGTTTTAATATCCATACATTTAAATTTTATGAATTAAAAACTTACAAAAAACGAGAAATTTTCAATATTTTCAAAATTCAGTTACTTACCTCAAAATTGGTCAAATATTTTTGAAAATTTTATGAGGTATGCGCGTAACTACTTTTAGTAGTAGGTGAAAGTTTCACGTCTCGTATCTTTATTATTTTGGATGTTATTACTAAATATCTAAAATTGATTTTATGATAATAATTATTTCGGTATTTCCAGAATATTTGTCAGTACTTTTTCCGATTTTCCTTCAATCAATACCTTATAAAACGTTCAATTATTCGTCCGTTAAAATTTTTATCATACCAAAATATTCGTCTTGTAATTCTCTATTTATGTACCAAGTTTCGTAAAGATCGGTCATACCAATTATTTTTTATAGGCTTTGAAGTGTGTAATTTTAAGTAAAACTAATGAATTTTTATCAAAATATCAATTTTAAACAATTATAAAACAAAAACTCGACTAACGATTTTCGAGATTTTTTCATTACCGTTAAAAATATATATAAATATGTATGTAGGTATTACATTTTCAGCTCTTAATATCCATACATTAAATTTTTATGAACTAAAAACTAACAAAAAATAAGAAATTTTCAAAATGCTGTACTTACCTCAAAATTGATCAAATGTTTTTGAAAATATTATGAGATGTGTACGTGACTGTTTTTAGTAGTCGGTGACTATTTTAACTTACTAGCTTCATTATTTTGAAAGTTATGTTAAAAAAAAAACCCGTTTTGCAAAAATCGAAAAAAATACCGTTTTGTTGTCAATTTTTGAATAGTTTAGTCTTGCACTTAGAAAAAGTATTGAGAATTTGGAAAAATGATCTCTTTAAAGTACCAACTAGACAACATTTCCTATCTATAGAGTTACTGATTGAAACTTTTGGACCAATATTTCTACCTTAACTCGTGTTTATATACATACGAAAAAAAAGAAAAAAGGACACACATATTGTAAAGCCAATACATTTTTCTCTATCACTCAGAATCTAAAAAAATAAACTTAATTGGAAAAAAAACACAAGCTTCTTTACTTCGTTTAGAATCTATAATCAGAGAAATTACTGACAAATATTATATTGGTGTATATTATTTAGTTTACAAACACCCAAAAAGGTTGGTAATGTTTTTCGTCATCTTACGTATTTTTCTACTTTGAGTACGATGGTGTGATTTAAAATCTGCGCGCATTAATTATTTTTTGATTATTCGATTTTGAAAATTCATTATTTCCGGTTTTTATATTAAATACCTATTATTTATTTATTTCCACTGTTTCCAACGCTATTCTTATAGTCTAGTGCAGTGATTCTCAACCGGTGTGTCGCGACATATACTATACTACTGTGCTGTGAAATCGACTAGGAGAGCCGCGAGAAATGCCTGATACTTGTGAGTTTTGACTATAATTATTATATTTTTGTTAATCGTGTGTGTGTGCATTGTTGCCGAGTTTAATGTTTATTCAATTAATAATATTTGCTTTGATAACTATGCTTGTGTATTTAGTTTGATTTTAATCATTTAAATTATTACATCAATATTGATAAAACTATGACTATTAAATGTCAACGAATTGTGCAGATTAGACAATACATGTTTAGAAAAATTGTACCGTGTACAGTTTTAACTCAGTTCGATGTCTTGGCACATAGTGATGACAATGTCCTCTATGGTATCCAAAGTGGTTGTTGTTGTTAAGTGCGTGAAAATTTGTAATTTATAATAGTGTGCCGTGTACCAAAATAGATTTAGAACCACTGGTCTAGTGGTTTAGTCAAAACAGTCCGGATGCGACGGTACATGGTTCAGATCTTACCCGGTATACAAATTTTTTGTACTATTTTCAACCATGACCAGAGGCGACACGATAAGCATTAGTACTAATTATTATATAATAATGAATTAATGCCGAATTACGATAATTAAAGTTGCTTTATTATTTTATTATGATTGTAGGTTGCATGTATTTGTAGATCGTGTTTCCTAATTGAATTGATAACGTGCTTTGATGAACACATCAATGATATTTTTTCAACAGATAATTTTGATGAAATAGTAATTTACAGGGGTCTCTAAATAATCTCAACAGTCTTTCTACAAACAAACAAATACAATTAAAAGTTGAGTAAATAAAAGCGAAATATACTCAAATCAAATTTTTATGAAATCAATTTTAGGTTAATTCGAAATTTAGGTAGACATATTATAACCTACATTAGAACCTACATATGCCAGGGCGATCGTAACCGTGTATTAAATGGAGTATATCAGTGTCATTCCATTTGATTCGCAAGACATTTGCAACTTGCAAGTTAAAAGTTTTATTAAGTTTTTAATAATTCTGATAACGACTCTCGACTTGATAATAATTTTTACCTGGCTAAGATGTTTCAATTGAAAAGTAGATATGAAGGAATGCTTACTATACTTGGTATAATTTTAAATTTATAACAGCATTAACCATTATTGACCAAAATGTAGATTACATTATGAAATTATCAAATGATTATATAAATTTAGATACTGATAATGTTTTATCTGATTTTATAGGACAATTATTATTACCGATGTCTAAAAATTTAAAACTGTATATTACATAAAGTTATGAAACTATCACTATTTTATCAAAAGCCTATATCGAATTTGTTTTTTTATAAAATTGATATGAATTTATCAACAACTTTTCCTGATGTTTTGGTTACTTATCCTATATTTTTAATCATTTCTTTTATGGTGGCATTCATAACGTGCAGAGAGAATTTTCTCTAATCTTAAATTAATCAAAAATAATTTGTACATTCTATTAGTCAGGTGAGGGGAATAAATGTATGTCATTAGATAATGAACCGATATGTTGAAATTATATAAAATACTATAATATTAATTATAATATTACTATACTATAATATAAAGAGTAATACTATAATATTACTTTTGTAATGGTACTAACATTTTATACAATTTATTGTGTGAACTATGCAATCCATATAAAAGAAAAAAAATGTGACCATAGTTTTGTCTCTCAATTTTAAAAAAATTTTAAAAATATTAGAAAGATGACGAATTTAAAATAGTTAAGACCTACTTATTCTACCTTCCATAATATAAAAACCGCCAATTAAATCTTGTCAACAGTAAATAATTTTGCAAAAAAAAAAATTTCGGTGCACCGTAACTGCGCACGAATCGTGGCCATTTTGTATTATATCACCTTAATTCCTAAAAGTTTTTTTTTTAAACACCCTAACTCTGCATACGATGTTTTTTTTTAAACACCCTAACTTCGCACACAATATATATAATAAACACATAGACATAATAGGTATTTATTATTGTGTTAATTTATTTATTTTAAATACCTACAAATATACAATATGATATTATGTTATAAAAATTAAATTAAAATAATAATAAATACAATTTACAATAAACATTATCGTCGTCGGTATAAAATTAAATGTAATAAAATTATATCTAATGTAAATTAAAATTGAATTGTACTAAATGAAGCTACACTTTTTACAAAATTATACCTATTAATTTGGTTGTCGTTATATAATTATATTTTAGATTCTGAACGAAGTGAAGAAGCTAGTGTTTTTACAATGATGTTTATTTTTTTATTTTTTTTTCTGTGTACAACTTTTCGTATGGAAACACTTGTCCAAAAGTTTCAATCAGTAACTTTTTGAAACCGGATTTGCCTCTAGATTGTACTTTAAAGAGGTCATTTTTGAATTTCTCAATTCTTCAATTTTTTTTTGGAAAAAACTACCCAAAATTTGACAAAAACGACTCGGAAACCATCATTTTTTGATCCGAACTATATGAAAATTTAAACAAAGATAGAAAATCATATAAGAAAGATTTTGGCGCAAGAAAATTTTGAAAATGTAAAAAAAAAAAATTTGGATATTTTTCTAATATTTTTTTTCTCATTTATTTATTTTTTTATATTATTAACTTCCCTTGTTCAGAATCGTTTTATTGAAGAAATAATTTATAGTTTCTTTACAATTCAATACACCCGTCAAGAGAATCCCACCCGTCGTGCGAAGTATGTCCGGCTTTTTTTTTATTTATAAATTGTATATTATTTTATTGTTGTGTTCTAATTATTCTACTTTCATTATTATTGACAGAATTCATTCGTATGTAAGAATCCGTCTGCATAGCTAATACATTTTTAATGAAAACTGCTATATCTGGATGTGCTGAAGTAAATAAATTACCAAATTTGGCTTGAAAAGACTCACAGTTGTTTGTTGTTCTTTCCAATGTTGCTTTTGTTGCGAACGAAAGAACCCGTATTCGTTTAATTTATCGCCATTATCAATTTTATGATATTAGTTTTATGCACGATTTAAGATATACCTAAGTATATCTTTAATCGTGGTTTTGTGACATATGGACTTTTGGTGTTTTAAATATTTTTAGAATTCGTCCCGTAAACGTTACTCACAAAGGAAATAAACATTTTAGTTATCATATTATAAATTTTACTAAATCAGTTTTTTCGACTGTGCGGAGATACGGTTTATGCGGAGTTGCGGATTCACAAAATATTTTTATTCATGCGGAGCTACGGTGCGTCCAAATATTTAGGCCTCAAATTAAAGTTTGCATAACCTACCTCATAATGTCTTGTTACGGCACTGCGGCCATGACACCGGTAATCGACCCAAGACCCGATCCCTCTTCTCAGGAGCACACGCGGTTGCAGTAGTCGGTAACAAGGGCGTAGCCAGGATTTTTACTAGGGGGGGGGCACGTAGGCATAAAATTTAAAATATTCATTAGAATAAAGGCAAATCAGAACAAATTTACAATTTCCGCTATTACGCGCAACCTAATTGTGGGTACATATGCACTGCATACGTCTAAGCATATAGTATTATACCTTTATAATGATATCATGGTCTAAATGTCTAAATTATTAATACAGTGCAATAATAATATTTCATTGTAAAAACAATAGAAAGCTTTTCTGCGGTAATAATCAACGATATCTTTTCCCGGGGAAAAATGCATCCACTGTACAGTCAAAAATTGATTACAACCTATAGATATAATATTCCAATTTAATTTACCGATTACGTTTTATTTACGTATTTAGATACGAACATATTATTAATTAAATCACTTAAATATTCGATATTCAACATATTAAAAACATATGCTTGTGATCAGGGGGGGGCATTTGCCCTTAGCTGCCCCCCTTGGCTATGCCCTTAGTCGGTAACCCATGTGTGTGCCAGTGGCGTTCTCAGAATATTTCATTGGAAAGGGATGAAAAATTTTTTTAGAAAATAAGTAACAGTGGTTTCAACTTACAACTCTAATATTATAATACTGTATATAAATATAATTATATATTATCAAGTCATATTTATTGTAATTTTTATTAAAATTGTAAACATTTTATAATGACAATGACGTTAATGACAAATCCAAATTAAACTATCGATTTTCTGAATTCTTATCAGTTGAATCAAGTACATTTTCAAGATCAATAGATAATATGATAAATTTCCAAAATTTTCTCATGCTGTACTTAACTCAAAATTAACTAAATATTTTTAAAATTTTGAAGGAAAATTTTTGTGACCATTTTTATGATTGGTGAAGATTTTAAGTTTTTTGCTGCATTATTTTTGAAGTTATGTTAAAAAGAAATTTTCAATTTTACGAAAATTTTGATAATTGCATATTTTGCCGTTTTTTCGATAGATTTTCCACGATTTTGGAAAAAGTATTGATAAATTTTAAAAATCACCTCTATAAAATACTATTTGAGTATGATTTTAAATCTATTTACTGATCGAAATTTTTTGACAAGTATTTCTATACGAAAAAGTGTTTACAGAAAGAAAAAAAAGAAAAGAAAAAATAAACATCATTGTAAAATTATAAGCTTTTTCGCTTTGCTCAGAATCTAAAAATTCATCTTGGGAGGGGATCTATCCTCCATATCCCCCCCCCCGTGAGAACGCCCATGGTGTGTGCCAATACCGGTGTAAAATAATTTTATATCACATTTGTTGTTTATCGTCATTCGTTTCGAGTGTATTAATAGCGTTTTATAATAATTGTACAAAATTTGTTAAAAAAAAAAAAAAGACGAATTTTGCGCGTCAGTCCGTCGTCGTCGGATCGTGCGACAAAACGTGTGTGCCGTCGATCCGTTATTCAGCCGCCATCTTGTTGGGCTCTTCGTGGCGCCATCGGTCATCGTTTCCTGTGCTCGTCCCGCGACATTGGCCATCGTCGTCCGGCCGCGAACCCGCTACCATGGTGGCCGACGTACGACGCGTCTTTCGGTACGGACTTGACGACAGCGGCGCCGGCATCGTTGTCCTCGACGGTCTTCGCGACCGTCTCGTCGATCGGCTGCGACGGAACCGTAATCAGCGTCATCAGCATGTTGTCGCGGTTGCAACCCAAATAACGGTCGGGCTCGTTCATACCGTTCACCCGGAACCGGATGGCCGCCAGCTTCTTGTTGACGCGGTCGATCCACCGGCGGTGCCGTTCCGTGGACGGGTGGACCGCCGGCGGCGCGGAGAAACGGCTTCGGATCTCGTCCGCCCCGTTCGACATCGTTCCGCCGCCGCCGCCGCCGCCGCCGCTATCATCACAGCCACGCACTTCCTCCGGCGTGACCTTTGTGAACAGGCCCGTATCCGCGTCTGGATCTTGGACACGGTCTATCACAACTTTCGGACGCGCGCGATTAATAATATTATTATAGTCTTGTCGTCTCGTGCCGGATTTAAAAAAAATTTCATTGGCTTATTCAAAATTGACATTTAACCGCTCTTTATGTGCCGCCGATATTTTGACATTATAATATTATTGCTATCAAATTGTAGTCAAACCATATCTATGAATCAAATCTTGGTTAGGCTAATATAGATATAATTTTAATATAGATTTAATTATTAATAATGTTAATAATAAATTTAATATCATGAAATTAATAATATTCATCTCCGTGAATGACATTGACCGTCACTTTGCTTCGCTCCCTTGGTAAAACTCCTCTCACTTGCTTCGCAAGCTCATGTCGCGTCCCTTGCACTTCGCGTTCGATTCAAATCGATATCAACCTTGCTGTGCAACATGGGGAGATTTCGGTTTGATAATCGACTTGATGTGCAACGTGAGGACATTTTGGAAAAATACACCGGGCAGTGGTGAACAGTATCGAATCCTAGACTTTCGATGTTGGGCACAGACGCATACCCAATCGACGTAACTTGTCAGACGAAAATGAGAGTGGAATTGATGGCTTTTAGCAAGCAGCATATAAAGCGCAGTTAAATATCCATTTTGAATAGACTAATAAATTTTTTTTTATTTTGTGTATATTTCCAAGACCATGTACACTTTGTTAGTATGCTGCCGGGCCTTTGCTAGTGTGGCGGATAGTAGTAATATTGTTTCTTTTTATTGAAGAAATTATCCATCTTTTTTTCTATTCAACACACCCACCAACATTATCCCACCCGAGAAGCAAAGAACACCCTTGGCGCGAAATATATCCGGCTTTTTATTAATTGGTGGATATTTGTTTAATTTTAATTTAAAATTATTAGCATTAAATACGGTAAAAAGGCATTAAAAAACACTATACAAAAATTTGCACCATTCAAATTGTATATCATGACGTAGTGCAATGAAATTATTCGGAAATAATAAAATTATGCAAACCCTAATAATTAAAATAATATTATCATCACTAACAGTAGAAAATTGATTTCGCTGAACGTGAATTCGTTATATTCAGTACACGAAGATGTAGACTAACGTGCGTGCACATGACTCACAGTGTCAACTTAAGTAGTTAAGTACACACCTTTCACAATGTCTGCAAGAAGCTTTGGTGCCAAGTTGGCGATTACGCTCGTGGACGGGTTCAATCCGGGGATGGAATTTATCTCGATCAAGTATGGTATGAAATTGTCGGTAATCACGAAATCGGCGCCGAACAGCTGGAAAGTGTTGACGCGGTAATACGTATCTGTGGCTGCTTGTAATACCGCGTAGACACTTTCGCTCATCCCAGGAAATATCAGTTCGTCCCACACGTGCGTCTGCCCAATGGCGCTAAAAGTAAAAAATCGTGTTAAGCCGACTGTTTTGCGATACTTAAACTGTGTTATTATTATTATTATTATTATTATTATTAATAATCTAAGAAAAATGGCTCAAACCAGTGACCGGCTCGTGGCTTGGATGACGAGACGATCGCACCCCCTAATAATATTAAAAAAAGAAAAGAAAATTAATTTTTTCAAAATATATTCATAATTAAATATTAAATACTTTAGATTCTGAACGAAATGAAGAAGCTAGTGTTTTTACAGTGAAGTTTATTTTTTATTTTTTTTCTGTGTACAACTTTTCGTATAGAAATACTTGTCCAAAAGTTTCGACCAGTAACTTTTTGAAACCGGATTTGCCTCTAGATTGTATTTTAAACAGGTCATTTTTTGAATTTCTCAATTCTTCAATTTTTGTTTTGGAAAAAACTACCCAAAATTTGACCAAAACGACTCGGAAACCATAATTTTTTGATCCGAGTTTTATGAAAATTTAAACATAGATAGAAAATTATATAAGAAAGATTTTGGCGCAAGAAAATTTCGAAAATGTGAAAAAAATTTTGGAAATTTTTTTTTCTCATTTATTTTTTATATTATTAACTTTCCTCGTTCAGAATCGTTTTATTGAAGAAATGATTTATCATTTCTTTAAAATTCAATACACCCGTCAAGAGAATCCCACCCGTCGTGCGAAGAACACCCATCGTGCGAAGTATGTCCGGCTTTTTTTTATTTTAACAATATATTTTGTAGAATATGATTGGCAAATCGCTTTGTTCGGCTTCTAAGATCGCAAAAATACGCATTACACAAGAGATTTGTGATGTGTATCTGATACACTATATATCATTACTGGAATGCTGGTCGCCGCGTTTGGACGAAACGCATCATTGTCCGAGTTATTATACTGAATGTCTACATCAAGCATACGCACGCGATTTTGTGTGTGTGCGATTCACACTCGTACGACACGACACGACACGGCACGATAAAATGTTCTATCAATATAATTGAATTCTGTAATTCACACTGATCCGGCAAACTCCGTAACGACAAAACATTTTAGCAAAGAATGTTTTGTTGGTCTGACGGTGTCTGTCGAACTGAATTTATTTAAATACACATATTTTTATGTACTCATGTATTTAAATTAATTTATAAATTTTCATTTTTGCACTAATTACAACAAATCTAATTATTGTTATATTATTTATGTAATAATATTAATAATAATAATAAGAATAATATATTAATATAATTATTATAGACATAATACATAGTCTTTATATTATATTGGACCATAAAATATATTATGGTATAATAATAATATGAATAATATTTTTTTTGTATTCCCCAAAATAGATATTTATTATGAACGCTTATGAAAGAACTAACATTTTCCAACCGTTCGAAACGAAAATTGGAATCAACTAACTCAACTGAGTACGTGTCTGTCATTTCTAGTCGGTCATATGTGAATTGAACGTGATTTATGTCTATCGTGTCGTACGAGTGTGAACTGCGCGATCTTACCTAAACGTGTAAATATAATATATTTACGTTTAACATATTATGCAAAAATAAATAAACGTAAATAAACGTATGATGAAACCGCGTCGTCCAAACATAAATATCACTGATATTTTAATTTGAATAGTTTACCAGCATCATTGAACTCTATATGATAATATGATATAGAGTTCAATGACCAGAATATATATATAATTATAATAATAATATATATAATAATATAATACATATTATATTCGTCACTTTTGCGATAAGGAATTTTTGTCGATAAGCCGATAATCGTTTTGTTTATAATATTTGAAACGAATATAGTCTACATTAATATTATTTTACATTAATGTATTTCCATTGGTATTTGGTACCTAATATTTCAGTAGTACATAGAACAATAATTTTCATGTCTATTCTACTTTATTTTCTTCAAATTTTCATTTTTACTACAACTCCTCCGTAAGTCGCACTCCCATTACAAACAACCACGAGCCGCCTCTGTCAAAGACACAATTTAATGCACTAAAAATGCCTTTATTAAAAAAAATCTTTTAAAAAATATAAAAAAAAAAACTCAAAATAATAATTAAACTAAAAAACTATACGGTGACATATTATAATGTTATTTTCTCTATGCTGCAAGTCTTAGTTTAGATCAGTGTTTCCCAACCTTTTTACCACCACGGACCACTTCGACAATATTTTATAGGTCACGGACCATCTCAATTTTACTAAAGACCTCTTTTTTTTTCTTTTTTTGCTCATTTACGAAAATACACTACATTTATCGAAAAATGTTAATTTTTATTATTTTACCCTTATATTTTATTACTATACTATTATATATATAATTATACTAGGTATACTAGGTTTCAAAAAAATTTTATTATATAAATAAATAAAAAACAATGAAATTCTTTATACGAGGCTTTTAATAATGCGTATAATTGATTTTTTTTTTTAATAAAGTTTAAAATAACTAAAAATTTAATACAAACTAATATTCTAAAAAAATTTACA
>JAIPRM010001031.1:0-43459 GCA_025469315.1 Stegophylla sp. TES_Ste_2020 | reverse complement strand
TTGAAAATGTGAAAAAAATTTTTGGACATTTTTCGAAAATTTTTTTTTTTCTTATATTATTAATTTCCTTTGTTCAGAATCGTTTTACTGAAGAAATGATTTATCGTTTCTTTAAAATTTAATACGCGCGTCAAGAGAATACCACCCGTCGTGCGAAGTACACCCATCGTGCGAAGTATGTCCGGCTTTTTTATTATAATATGTCAAATAATAATATGTAAGAAATATGTGTGTAATATGTACTCGAGAACATTGTTGCATGACAATAATTGTCAAAACACTCGTCGTAATAATTGTAAGCTATTTATTTTTGGAATTTTTTTTTTAAAAGCCGTTATACACTAGCTGACGTGTATTTTAATATTGTAATCAAAAAATTGTAATAGCAACTTGTAGAATTTTTCAAATTCGTTACATTTCGAGAGCTTTGGCCAAAAAATACATGGTTTTATCGAGGGGATCAAAAACAATTTAATGTTTTGTAATCGTATGAGATTTTCAAAGGAAAACGACAGTTTCATCCGTTACATCGAGCTTCGTTGTATCGCCATTCGACTGTAAATCATTTTTAGCAAAGTATATTCAACTATAGGATGCGACTACAGAAACAAAATATATTGATTTAATATTATATGTTCGATTAATAAGAAAACAAACTGTATGGAATATGCAAAATATGTTAAACTAGTAATACCATTGTTTATAATATATTACTAGTAATATAATTTAATCAATGGTAATAAGGTTTTGATGAGATATTTTTTATTTTGCCTCTTTCAAAAAATATACGTTCAGGTCCTGGGACCAGTGTTGATCGATTGTAATAATTAGGGATGCGAACTTAAAGAAATTGTATATTCTTATCTATATCTTCTATTTATAGCTAAGTGAGCTAAAAATCTGTTTCACAACCGAGTGAGTCCTTATTTGTGGTTTTTATTTTGCATATTTCTGCATATATTGAAAACTCGTTTAAAAATTGCATATTATATTATTCTATATATATGTTTTATATAATATTGTTCTATAGCCATTAATAAAGAATAATATGCAAATGCAACAAGTCCCGAACCCTAGTTATAATAATAATAATATCAAGCCCGAGTCGGATTGGTCCGATTTTCCCGTTTCGTCCTGGGCCCCTAAAAATTTGTAAATCAGTAACTCCGCGTGTTAATAATTATTATTATATACGGTTATAGGGAAGGACCTCGTGTGTTGTAATTAGGGCTGTGAATTTGTAGGAAAGTGCATTTTTTTTTTTGGTGATTGTGAAACATAGATTTGTAAGTACTTAATTTGAATTATGTAATAACGAATCCATGTATGAAACTTTTATTTTGCATTTTAAAGACATATTTTCCTTTTTTAGTTCATTTTTCGTTATTTTTAATTAAATTTCGTCAAATAACATCTTTCGAAAACCTTTTTTTGTTTTATACAGGCTGTATATACGTCAAATTAAAAAAAAAAAAAATTTAAATGTTTCTGATGAATAGCATTATATAAAATTCAAATTCAACTAACAATTTTATTTATTTTTTTTATTAAATACGTAAACATATTTTTAAGCATGTAAAATTTAATCTACTAATGTAGTAATGTATATAATATCCTATAATATCAATATAAATATAAAAGTTAAATTAAAACTATTTTAAGTGCATTTTATACTATAATTTTTGGCATTTTTAAGTATTTTTAGTGCATTAAATTCACAGCCCTAGTTATAATAATAATAATAATAATAATAATATAATTATTGTGAGAGCGATCGAGAAGGAAACGGGGGCGCGTGCAACAGCGTGTGAGAAGGAGGAAAAGAGAATGGGGGGGGGCAGGGAGACACAGAGAAAAAGAGAGAAAGAGATACATCGAGAGAGAGAGAGAGAGACCTTCAAAGAGCGGTGGAAACGCATACCGCCCAGATAAGCGCGACCGGCAGACTGCTTGGTGCTCGACGGCAATAAGTTATCTTCGGGCCGGTTACGCGGCCGCGGACCCCGCGCACCGCGGTCGCGCCGTCGTCGTAGTCGTCGTCGCCGTCGTTGACCATCATGCTTGCCCGGTGTTATTATACAACTGCATCATTGCACGGTCGTCAGGAAAAGGAGGAGAAGGAGAAGGAGAAAGAAATGGAGGACGCGGGGTAAAGGGTTCGCATTCCGTGTCGGCGGCTGACGTCTATCTTATCCGTACTTGACCTTTTTTATACGGTTTGTCCTATTATACTCTATTCCATTAATTATTATTATTATTATTATTATTACTCACGATTCCAACCACAACCGCGTGGAATAAAAATATATTATAACGTATACGCGCGCACGCGCATTAAATATATAAATAAATAATCACGTTTCGTTTTGGGTGCGATTTTACGGATTTTTGTTGACAGCCGTTTCAAACGACTCGAATTTCGTTCCGTTTTAGATAATATTCTTATTTTGTGGTATTTATCGATGATGTAACGGACGATTTACGCTATTTGAAGAAGAAAAAAAAAACTTTGAAAAATCAGGTATACACTTTTTGCACCAATTAGGGTATTATTCTTTGTTTCTCCGGTGGGATACTCTTAGAGGGTGTGCTGAATTTTAGAGAAAAGTATTTCTACAATAAAACCACTCTGACGGAGCTTCGGGTAATTATATACGACAATATTATTGTTGATTTTTTTTTTCGGAATAGGTTTATGTTTAATTTAATATTGTAATATTCCATCTGAAATTCGTTTGTGACGTTTTCGAGATTTAAGCGATTTTACTTTTGGAATGGGCAACAATATAATAATCTCTGCCAGTTCGATTATTCGTAAAGATAATTAATTTTGCCGAAACCATTTGGCAAAAGAAAATATTGAGCGCGTTTTAAATTTCAAAAGTCGTAACGTTTTGATTGGAAAAAAAATGATAATTAATGATAAAAACGACCAGTTCCATACAAATGTTAACTTTAGCCGGTTAGAAAATCGAAAATTGATTTATGATTTTCCAGATTTTTTCAGGTTAGTTTAAACATAAATGGAGGCAAGATTGTGTTTAAATTTCAGCTAATAATATTAAGAATTAAATACCCGAAAATCGAGTAATTTCCAGTATTGCATTAAATACTTGCTATTTCAATTGTTTATGCTATAAATAAAGAAAAGACAATTTTTCTAAAAATAAAAAAAAAATTTTCTTACACCCAAAATATTTCTCATATAATTTTCTATTTATGTTAGAATGTTCATTGAGATTGGATTAAAATAATATAATTTCCAAGTCTTTTTTTTGTCAATTGTTGTGTAGTTTTTCCTAAATATTGTAAATGCAATTGAGAATTTTGAAAAATATTCCCTCTGAAATTCGATTTAGAGATAAATCTAGTCACTAAAAGTTGTTGATCGAAACTTTGGGACAAGTATTTCCATACGAAAAAGTGTTTACAGTAAAAAATAAAATAAACATCACTGTAAAATCATTAGCTTCTTCATTCTACTCAGAATCTAAAATTACATTGATATTCTGATATCTTAATATATTCAGTTGTTAATATGTAAACACAAAAAATATACATAAAGTTTTAGACGTGTTAGCATAAATACTAAAAACAATATTATGCTGCTCGATTAATGCAAAACTATGTACTTACTATGAATTGTATTTTTGTACGAAAAAATCATAGACAAAATCGGTATACATTTAATGAGTCACTCGTACGCTAAGTATAAGAAATACTTATGTCAGATCTTTTTTAGAGCAAAGTTTATATTACCTGTTTAATGTTTAAAATACCAAAATAAATTAAACACAATTTCTGTGATGGTCATTGACATTACAATATAATTAATTATGCAGGTATAATACTAGGCATCACAATATTAATTATTTTCAATATAGAATTTACTAACAATAGAAATAATTTGTAATTCCTTTAACAATGATTATTATCGACTATTATTATAATGATGATTCTGTAATTTAATTAATAAGTAGCTATAAATATAAATAGTAACAGTTTTGCAATATGTGATAACATTATTTATCTAGTGTGATGTTTTAATTGTAAATTTATCACTCTTAAACGCAACGCTTGAAAGGAAAATTAACACGTTGTACAGATGTTTTCGAGCAATAGGGTGTTCATATTATATTCTATTATCCCACTACCGCATACAAGATTGTATGTGTAACGAGTGGTCACGTCGATTTCCAAAAAAGTTTAAGAAAAAAAAATTGTATGCTTATATAATTATTATCTATCACTATGAGTGTTTTTAAAAAAATTATAATTTTTGACGTCATATTTTAAATTTTGTCGAAATAGTTTAGTGCTCAGTTTCAAGTTCAAACTCTGGATCACAAGTGCCCTTGGTAAAGTTGTTATTTTCTATAACATATGATTATGTTCTTAATGTATTCAACGGTTATGAGAAGTTGTTTCATTATAAAAATAATTATAATCAATCATTATTAACTAACACCGACTATTTGTTACCTATATTATATCCGTAAATGTAAAATTCATTAAATTAGTCAATATTTACGATATTTTGGTGTATTAATATGTTTAATGATACAATTGATACACATATTTTTATTTGTGTTTAACGAATAGTTATTTTGAATTTTGCACACACAGAAATTGAAGGTGTCTATGCGATAACAAGACAGCTCCATTTTCAAAAACTTTTCAGGGAACAAATAAAACTTAATTTTAAAATTCACAATGACCAAATTATTTTTTTAAATATTTGAAATTGTAGTTCATATCGATACCAAAAAATCGGTAATTAAAAAAAAAAAAAATTAAAAATTAAAAAGTAAAATTGTATTTTATTTTAGTTTAAAGTTTAAAAATAAGGAGTTGTTTAGTTTTTCGCCCTAAAACATAGATAATTTTTTTTTCATCGTTATTTAAATATATTAGTTACCTGTATTACATACCAAAAAGATAGTAAAAAGAGTATATTGTATAGTTAAGATGTAAATGATTAGAAAAAAAAAAAAATTATTTTTGACAAAAACCAATTAAAAATCTGGAGCTGTCTGGTTATTGCACTGACGCCTTCAATTGAAGTTTTCAATGATGTAATATTATTAAACTTGGTATACAATAGAAATATTATGTGTATACTTGTGCGTACGTTGACATTATGCATTAAAATTTAAAAAGTACTACTTGTACGGGGGGGGGGGATTAGGGTCATCAGTGTTTTTTTTTCTCGCGTTGCTAACCCGGGAAGACAATGACGTTCGATTGTGATTGTTTAAAATTTCAAAACGTTTGTCGAAAAGTGAACACAAATGAATCAATGAGTCATAAGAGGACGCGCGATCACTAGATCGTGACTTTGGACTGTGTACAAAATGTTGTTGATCGAGTAGTATAATATACAGGCTATAATAAATCGACGCTTTTCTTTGTTTTATTTATGATTTAGTTTATCTCTGAAAGCGTTTAGTAATAATAATTATTGAATAATAATTTAAATGATTGTACTAGAAAGAATGTGAAAACAAACAAAATCGGGTATACGCGCGCGTACTACAGGTTTTTTGTTTTCATTAAATGAACGAAGCCACGCAGTCTGCTGATAGGGCCATTACTTACTACCTACGTTACAGGAAGACAACGAAAATCCGGTAGTTTATGTTGAAATATGATATGATTAACGGACGTTAATTTGCCGACAAATGTTTTGTTTTTTTTTTTTTTTTTTATAAACTTCAAAATAATTTGAATAGTTATCGGACAACTGTTGTACGGCCTGACAGACATTACTATTATGCTGAGCGCATACGTTAAGTATTATAATACAGGTTGTTTTTTTCCATAATATAAAGAGCGGTCATTATTTTAAAATATAATGCTCACTCGAGGTATTTTTTAAATTTTTTAAAATAATTTAAATTTCGCATTTTCCTCGTGTCTAAAAATAATGATCTACTCTCGTTCATTTGAAATTATAACGAGTTTCAAATTCTTACACGGAAGTACGTATTATTTTCACTAACGGTTACAGACTTGTAGTTTTAAAAACCAGATACAATTCGCACTATGGGCATACTTCACTTCTCGGATGGGACTTGATGGAATTTTATTTTCTTCAACAAAACGATTCTGAGAGGAGTTCAGTTTATATAAGACAATTTTATTTAAAAATTATAAATTCTATTATTATTACATACCTATTTTTTTTTCATCTTGAATGACACTCCGTCATTAACTGAGATAAGTTTTTGAGTTTATTAATTTTTCAATTTTTTTATTAGATAAAAAAAAAGTAAAGGCAAAGATAAGTTAAGTAAAGTAAAATAAAGTAAAGCAATTATAATTAGAGTAAAGTTAAGTAAAGCAAAGATAAAGAAAGTATAGACAAAAAATCCGGACATACTTCGTATCACAGATATTCTTCGCTTCTCGCGTCAGATACTCTTGGTGGTTGTGTTGAAAATAACGACTATTATTGTTCTTTATATTATTAACATTCTTTGTTTAGAATTGTGTTATTGAAGAAATGATGTATCGTTTCCTTGAAATTCTACACATCCAGTATTTGACCCGAACAACGAAGAATACTCGTGGTAGAAGTAATTCCAGCTTTCTTGTTTATACTTTTCATATTATAAAATGAGCTTCAGAAGCTTTTAGAATTAAGCTAACAAGAAGTTCAGAAATATGTGTGTGTGTTAAATGCTACTTAGATATTATTGAACATTTTTTAATCATTTTTCGACATAAAGAGATGGCATAGAAAGTATAAAAACATTAAACAGTTTTTCTGCTACACGAATTGAAAATTAAAATCAAGTCTTAATTTCAACACATTGCTTAGGTAAAATGTATCCTTGTTTTTTCTGTTAATTTCCCCACAAAGTGTATTGAGCAAATTATTTTTGTAAGAAGTTAACCGAACGGTCGTAAATAATACAATATTCAAAAGAGATCATTGAACTGATGAATCATTAAAATATTTGTTTATCACTTTATCGTAAAACGATTCGTCGGTTAGTTGAAAGCAAAATTGATAGGCATAACTACCATAAACGCGCAGTGTTCTCACAAATTAGGACAAATTTGAAATTCTGTGTAAACCATCGAATTGTTATTTAAATTAAAATGTATTATCCATGTCTGCAGTTTTATGAAACTGTTTCAACAAGTACATATTATATTACATAATCGGTGTTTGTAGTTGAGTAAAAATTGTTGTATTGTTTTGCTGTATTCTGAATACAATAATGATTTAAGGTACGCAAATAATATTATGTACATAATATTGTTAAAACAAAATATGCAATAATAGTAATTATAATAATAATACACGTTTGAAATATAATATTTCTATCGTTATATGTTAGTAATTAGTTAAATAGTGCGTAAATTATGATGTGCAACACGTAACAATTAACTGGTTAGCTGTTTTTTTTTCAATCATAAAATATTGATCTATAATTCTGAATATTTATTTATAAATCATTGATAGTGGTTAAAATAAACCAATGCGTGTTATTTATAAATTATTGAATAGTAAACCATAATATGTCCTCTAAATATTGTCTATAAAATATGTTTCATTTTGTGTAATTGTTTATACTTATATGTATGAGATAAATACTACTCTGGGTACATGATTTGTTGACAGACGATAATTTACATTACATTGCGTACAACAGAACTTGTTAATTTTATGACCTACTTAATATATTAATAAGTTAATGTCATCATTATGATACGATTAATTATTTAATTATCTAGAGAATTTGTAATAAAAAATTAAACGAAATGAAAAATGCTTAGTGGAACACCAAACGAAATTGCGATAACCGAGATGAAATACGTGGAACTTTATTTAATTAATATGTTAAGCCGACTTGTCAATTGGACGGACGTTTTACTAGAAGATAAAAAAAAAATGCTTGCTGATACTTTTACAGTTTAATATAAAATATTAAATACATAGCTCTAATAATATTGTAAACAGTGATAATTATAAACGACGTACAATCATATCGCAGAATGGCTTAATACGTGAAAACAAAATAATGATACGTTGCGAATTTTTATCATACTGGAGTCTTTTTAAAACAATTTTGTCATATTGCATACTATGAATAAGGAAATCGATAAATTTCATAGTAAGGGACAATCAGGGTCGCAATGAGAGGTGTCTGAAAGGGGCGATTTTCCCAGACGGCAGTATTTTTATAAGACGTATCAAAATTGCATAAAAAAAGAAAAATTATATTTTAAGAGAAAACAACTTCTCTTAAAATTTGGTTCTAAGTATGCGTCTGAGTATAAACACACCATGTAGTGTTGCCGATTTCTCCACTAAACTTGTCTTTTCTCTGTTACGAAGGGGATAAAATGATTAACATTTGTACCTAATGTACCTAATGATGTAAGTTCAAATTGACAGTGTAAGCATAATTAACGAATTCACCACTTAATAATTATAGCGTAGGTTTTAATTTGCTCTTTTGTTCGTAGCTTACACTAATTAATTTTAGATTCTGGACGAAGTGAAAAAGCTAGTGTATTTACAATGATGTTTATTTATTATTATTTTTTCCCATGAACATTTTTTCGTATAGAAATACTTGTCCAAAAGTCTCGATCAGTAACTTTTTGAAACTGAATTCGCCTATAGTTGGCACTTTAGAGAGGTTAATTTAAATATCTCAATTCTTCAATTCTTCATTTGTTTAATTGCTCTAACTATATTGACGATTTAAATCATTTGATATTTTTTTTCGCAAGTGTTTTCACACGAATTTTGTCATAAATACGTTTGTGTTCTATGTGTGTATCAGCTATATCTTAATATAATACACTGTGTTATCGCGCCTGCGCCTGATGCATTAATGTGGTCATAAAAAATTACACTTACAAGGACTCGCGAGCCAGCTGCGGACCTCGTCGATTAGAGACGGTTTAAAAATCAACAAATTCAGGTGTCGGCTCAACAGTTCGTCGGTGGTCCTCCTAAAGGTTTATTTATGTTCGCGCTTATTCCCCCCCCCCACGAGTAAACACACGAAAATTCGTAGTAATTCGTGAAAATCCGTAGGTACAATACTCGTAAATATTCATAAACTTGATTCGTATACGCTATGAGTGCAACGTCCGTTGTGGAATCGAAATAATACGTTTCGGATTTTAAGCCCAATCGAAATAATAACATTGGTATATGTATTTGTTATTTACACATGGCTTCCTCTGAATAACGTGAAAATACGTTTTTATCGATAAATTCCAAGTGTTTGTAAAACGATCTTAGTAACAATTGAAAACCTTTCACCTGTTACTACTTCAGAAAAAAAAAAAAATATGAACGATAACGTTACTGGCCAAAACTATATGCCGAACCGATATCATATAGCTGCAAGGAAACAGGAAGAACGTAATTAAGCAGTAAATATTAGTGCGTCATTACATTAGTCAGAACATTCGTTAATTAATAACATTATTATTATTGATTTTTTTTTTCCGGAAAAAAATAGACTAATTATTACCGTCAAAATATTAAACAGCTCTATGAAAAACAAGTTTTATATTATGTTCCCCTCCATTGAGAAACTAAACGATGCTGTGCGTTTTATAATATACAGTTTTTCGGCTATAACCTTATGGCTTCAGCGTTTAATACAGTTTTACAATTATTTGTAGTCCTCACGTTCAGCTCGGACCGACAGAAACGCAACGCCAAACAAAGTTACAGGACTTACAATAACATATTATGTTTTCAAACCTCAAACGAAAAAATCCGGAATTACTTCACACCATGGGTATTCTTCGCTCTTCGGACAGAATACTCTAGGTGCCCCTTTTGCCCCTTTTTATACTATTATTTGGGGTCATGCCTCCCTTTCCACGGCTATAAGATTGAATTACAATATGTTTTATACAAAATATGTACATATATTTATATTATACTACATAAAAACATCATTTGTCCCGTTATTATCTAATGTCTGTGGATTAAATTAAAATGTTTTTCGAATTTCAAAACGGTCTAGCCAATCGTTTTACATAAAAGAGATTGGTGAACACGTGTGTCAGACTTAACACGTAGACAAAATTTCAGTGGCACGTGGAAAAATTGTTAATTACTAAATTTTTTTGTTTTTTTTTTGTTCTTAACACTTAAAACGTGCAAAAAATTGTTATCGTTTTTTTTTTAGATTCACGAAGCGTTTTAAAATCCTTGATTGCAAAATGTTGGCATTAAATCCGAGAACGAGTTGCCATGCCCATTTTTTAACGATATGTGCTTTTATATTCTAGACAGGGCGAAAAAGTTAATGATTTTACAATGATGATTATTTTTTTCTCTTTCTGGAAACACTTTTTCATACAGTTATACTTTTCCAAAATTTTCTATTAGTATTTTTATAGATCCGAAATCATACTCAGATGGTACTTTAAATAGATCATTTTTTAAATTTCTCAATACTTTTTCCGAAATTTTCATAAAATTTAAAATGTATATTATGTCTAATTGATTTAAAAAAATCTCGAAAATTTTTAAGTCAACTCTTTTCTCTTTAACCATTTAAAATCAGCATTTTAACGGAATTCGTTAGTTTTACCCAAGATAACACGTTTTAATGTACATAAATGAAAATTAGTTCAATTTATTAAACTTGGAAAACTTTACGAAACTTGGTACCTGAGTGGAAAATTTCATTGTGATTATTTTGTTCAGAAAAATTTTTTACAGATGAATAATTGAATATTTGACAAGGGTAATTTGAAATTATATGTGGAATATTTATTAGATCCAAGAGAATATATGAAAATCAATTTTCGTTTTTCTTAAATGACTTATGTAACAAAATAATTTGTAGTTCAACGTATATGTTCAATGCTTCAAAACTGATTATTATTATTATCGTGTATTAGTTGAAGCTCCGCTCAGAATCATGTTATTGAAGAAAAAATGATTTATCATTACTTTAAAATTCAATGCACCCGCCAAGAGTATCCCTACTGAGGTGTGAAGAACACTCCTATAAAGTACGAAGTAAGTCCCTTTTTTTCTTTTACTCTAAAAAACTTTTCTGTCGGGTCCAAAAGTTTCGTCCAAAAGCAGTTTTCCGAATTCTCAACAGTTTTTCCACGCATAAAAGTTTTTGTTCCGTAATTTTCTCGAAATATCTATTTTTTCGGCCATTTCGATTTTCAGCGTCACAGTTTGCGCGATAATCATCAACATTTTTGTTAATACCTAGCGTAATAATAATTAGGGCCCGGGTTTCAATGCAAAATACGTGATCTTTTTTGCGTGATCTCAAGAAATGCTTTCCAACTACATAATTTGTTTCATAACACTTATTTGACAGTGACCTCAGAACTGAAACTTTTATTTTGCATTATTTAGCTATTTTTTGCATTTTTAGGGTATATTTTAGCATTTTTTGGTCTTTTTAATCGTTTTAATGCATATTTGAACAATAAACTTACGATTTGAGTGTATAATATCTGTATTTAATGCAACTCAATATTATCTATGTTTTTCGGTTTTTTCCTTAAAAATATTAACAAATCTTTCTATAACTGCTTTTAAATTTTGTATCTTTTAATTTAATGTATAATAATTAAAATATTAATATGTGTAGGAACTTTTTTCAGGGCATTATCACAATAAAATTAATTTTTTTAGCGCATTTTTGACTGGGTTTTTTTTTTCAGAGCATTTTTCGATGATTTTTAGTGCACATTTAAATCCCTAGCAATAAAATGTGCACTTAAACACCGAGCGACCGAAACGTGTAAATGAAAAAACATGACATAATCAAGGTGTACACACGGAAATATACGCTTTCTGTCCTATTCTAATCGACATTCAGCATTCCGTAGAATAAAAATAGTCATCGTATATAAAAATACTCATATTTTTTTTTTTTTTTTTTTTTTTTTTTTAGCGTTTCACAGATTATCTCCGGATTCGACACTTTATACCGGAGCAGCGGCGGCGGCGGTAAAGACATAATATAATTTACATTTTTTTTTTTTTTTTTTTTTTTTACATCGATAAGCGGGTGCACGCGGCCATCTTCTTTCATCATTATTTAACGATACACGAGTCGTACCTACATATACCTATATTATTATAATAAAGGTACGACAGATATAGAGATATATGTGTGTATAATACGCGCACCGTGTATATTATATAATAATAATAATAATAATAATAAAATACGTACAACAAGAGGTATATATAATATAATATAGTCCTGTAGCACGCGGAATGCGACGAGTGGAAGGGGGTGGGGGGGAAAACACACAAACACAGAGGGAACCGCTCCGAGAAAAACGATAAAAGAAAACGAGGAATAACGTAGGGGCGGGCGGCGGGGGAGAAACGATGACGACTCAGTCGCCGCCGCCGCGGTGGTCGCGCGTCGTCTCTTGCACGACCGACGGCGGCGGCGCGCTACACACACACACACACCGGCGACCGGTTGCAGCCGGCTACACACACACACACACACACACACACATTGCGCGCGCCCGTGCACGACTACACGTATACACGCTAATATACACGCACGCACGCACGCACGCACGCAAGAAACCACACCCACGCTGCCAATCAAAAGGAGACCGGTCTCTCTCTTACCGCGTGTGTGTAGCTATCGGCCGCGGCGTCCGTGTGTCTACCGCGGCAGCGGCGGTGCTACCGCTCGGTGGCTGCGACGACGACGACGGTGGTGGTGTGCGTGGTCGTCGGCGGCGGCGGCGCCTGGGCGCTGGCTCCGAGACACCGCTGGACCCTGACAGACACCACCCCGGTCCCTGTTACGGGGCGGGCGTCCTTTGTCTCGTGATTCCAGGAACCGCGGGTCCCTCCGAAAGCGGCGGCAGTGCGTCGACGAGATACGAATATCTTGGAACGAGGAAAATTAACAATTTTATTTTTATTATTATTATTTTTTTTTGAGAAAACCGAAATTACCAAGTTCCTCCAAACACGCGACAAAACACATCGTATTTTGATATACATTTTTTGTTTCTACGCGTTCGGTCCGTAAACAAGAAGGTTTATTTATGTTGACAACGAGATTATCCGAGTAATAACCCCAAAAAAAAAAAGCTATTTATTTTTATTCTTTTGTTTTTCTATTCCCAGTTTATAAAATTATGTTACCGATAAGTGGTGTTTATTTCCCATATTTGGATTATTGGTTTGGCAAAAACTTAAAACTAAATGATTTAATGAAATCAAACTTTCCTATTTCTATTCGTTCAAGCTTTATCATATTTTCTCTAATGAACGCTTAATTTTCTTTGTTATACTTTATTCTGTATTTAATGTAATTTTCAGCTTAAACTTTAAGTGGAAGTTATGTACGTAGAAATAATACGGCAAACAGAGTTGGGAACTAGCTAATTCACGATTAGATTGGGAAAATTCGCGATGGACCTTTATTTCTGTACTCAACATGTTTTGCTGACACTATGCATTTTGATTAAACTTAGCATCCGAAATAAACATAAACTGAAATACAAAACGCGTTATCACCGCCAGACTATAGGTGGAATCGCAGCATTAGTTATATTAGCAAATTGACATTTACTATTATTACTAACATTTTGACGATAATTGCAAGACAATAATTATTGAACAGTGTTAGCTTACTTTCTAATGGAATGAGCAAAAAACGGCCTTTGTGGCATAGTGATATATTTTTTGTATAAATCATAGAATTTAAATAAAACAATTTGTGACATCAAGTCGTTCAGCGATCGATGACCAACGCTAGGACATAACTATAAAACAGGTGTACTTTAACTAAAAGTCTGACCTAATATTATTATGAACTTTACATATTTGGAGTTTTGGTCAACTAAATCTATTTATGCAATGTATTTTTTGTATTGTTTATAAATATATATATATATCATTTCTTTACGAACTTTTAAGTTACTACTGTTATACTATTTTTTATGTTTCAAAAATTATTTAAATATAATATTATGGTACACTAGAAAAATCAAAAATTGAAGATTGTATTCCGGTCGATTTGATCAGTATAGAGAAGACTCAAGTGATCTTTTTGTTTGTTACATTATACTTGATATAAAAACAAGGTAATATGATCCGAATCAATATTGGTTTAAATTTTGGACAGTTTGCAAACATTCTTATAACGATCTCTGCGGGTAACCTAAAGAGTTTTATAGAAAGGCTCGGTAGAAACTCATCTGCCTCCAATATTTGTAGCGTATAAGACAAAATGGGATGGTCCGATTTCATAAGGACATTTTTTCTTCCCGTAAATAACATTTGCGCTTGATAAATTATTGTTAACGTTTCAGTGCACGTCTTGTAGTGGACATAAAAAAGGTCCCCCTGTCGGCCATACGGAAAGAGACCGTTTCCCGTTTGTCCTTGGCTGACTTTCGGTACACGGTTGACTTTCAATGAGGTCTTTTGTGACCAATAGGGCGCCCCCCCACAAATGCGATCTCAGCGAGTGTCAACGTCAAGAGTATCATATCTGTGGAATGCAAGGATGTATACAACAATTACATACACAAATACGGTAAATTTTTTTTAATTTTATCTATATTTTCCGAATCGAAGCTAGTTTTTTTTTTATATCGATGAGATTGTCAAGTATGTTTTCCGAATTCGAACGTTGTAGAAAAAAATTTAAACGACGCCTCTGGCCAAAAAAAACTTAAAAACGTATGGAGCTCTCTTAAGTCGGGTCTTAAGGGTGCGACAAATAGTTGCAATTAGGTCCTCCTCTCCTTTGGTGACATCACTGCATACGCTCGTGTGCAACGATCGCGCTCGCGTAATAAATAATAATATTATGTTGTGCTGAATTATAATAGTGCAGTTTCCCACTCTCCTCTGCATGTGCCCCCCCTTTCCCCACAAACATCACTCGACCCGTACCTAATCGCGCACGCGCCTATGTGTCAGATCTATCCAGGGCGCATTTGTCCTTAATCTTGTGTGTTTGTTGTATGTGTGTGTGTGTGTGTATATATATTATATTTGTATAAATGTGTACGAGTGTAATAGAGCGAGAGAGATCGTATGCGTGTGAGTGCGCGCGCGCACCATGGCATTCGGAATGTACGGTTTTTTTTTTTATTTCAAACTTGTTTTTCGTGTCAGCACATTTTTTTACAATCGATCAATGTTGTAAACAAGTCGCGGTATAACCTATTGACACTAATGTGTGTACGTATATGCACACACGCGCACACGCGCGCCGTCCGAGGAACACAACGGACTGCAGGAAAACACGAAGATTTTTACAAAAAAAAAAAAATAAAATGAAATAAAATTTCCTTTTGACGAATGCATAGGTAACGTTTAGACGCCGAGAATAGAAAAAAAAAAATTGTGTACTTTATTTCCTCGTCTAATGACGAGACGGTACACGTGGACTTTTTTTTCATACTAAAAAAAAAAAAAAAAAAATTACCATCCTCCTCTTATGTATATTATTATCGTGGCGCATAAATACGAATTATTATTTATTTCCAGTTTGTGAAGCTGTGTGTATCGTGCAGTCGTTAATCATCGTGTATTATACGCGTATATTATTATTATTATAAACATGTTGCCGCGATGACGCGAACAGCACGTGGATCAGATCGATAAGGCGTTTGGAGTGTATATGTATCAACATGTTATTATTGTACGCGTTGGTCCCACTTTATTGTTTTTAAATATTTCGTAACAATAAAATAATAATAACAATAATATGTGTCTTCAGCGCGCGCAAGCATATTTATCACAAGGAAGTGCACATCAGCCCATTGTGCCATTGTTTTGTGGCCGCCGATAAGTGTATATTTATAATATTTTCGCGGTGACAGGCAAACGTAACAAGCCGTTCGGGTTTTTCTGTCAATAAAAAGGTCTAAATGCTCTTAATTATGTCTCGGTGTCACTCGGTACACCGCAGCGGAGGCAATGGCGAACAAATATTTCAAATATTTTCAACGGTATGTTAATAATAATATCATACTACTGCGTTCGTGTTTTCTCCGAATGCTTACACAGTAGGTGTAAATCATTTCACAACGCGCTTATTTATTATTTATTTATTCCACGCTATCAGCGTGTAATGTCATCAATTTAAACGAATGGAGACGCGGAGACAGAGTGCGCGTGTCCTCCTCTTATATCTGTGCGCTGAATTTTCAAAAACGTGTATTTAAAACGTGTACGTTTTGCACGACGAGTCGAGATAGAGTTTCGCGCAATTACATAAAAAAAAAAAAAAACATTTTCGTCGTAAACCGAATCTGAAAATGATAATATTATTATTTTTGCGGTATCAGCAGCTATCCTATGCGAAAACAGACTTCTACAGAATATTGTTGATTATTTTATGCGTGTATAACTACAGTCCTCCGGATAAAGAGTGAAATTACGTTAATCATAATGACAAATTGGTCATTAGTTAAAACCACTGGCTTTAATGACGGACACATTAGTGTTTCTATTGTTTACTCCTCATTAACGCGTATTTAATACGTTACAAATTACAATGCATTAATGACATTTTCACAGTTGTAATCGGTACATTGTTTTCCTCCTGTACACAAGTGTTCGTAACAAAAAAGAAAATATAATAATAAATAAATAATAATATTAAATGTAACATAACAATCCGTTGACCGTATATATTTATATATATATATAAAATTCAGTAGCGAAAGCACGCAGATTTTACTCAAGGGAGGGGTTAATAGGTAAAAAAAATATTTCTTATGTCATTTGTTTTGAATTAAATATTTTAAGGTACGAGTATACAAAATCATTATTTTCATCTTGTTTTGTAAAATTTCAGAGAATCATGCTTCTACCCCCATCAAGCATCCCTAAACTGAGTGAGTTTCTATTAGATGAATGTGGACGTAAACTTAAAAATCACCATTGTTGTGTGGTAAAAAAAAAAAAAACTAAAAGTTTCTACTTAGACAATATTTTAAAATTTTTATATTTAATAAAGTCAAATTTATTTGATAATTTTATTGAATCTGATGAAAACTATAGGATAGGTGATAATACTAAAAAAAAAAAAAAATGTATTAGTTTTTATGATTTATTAGTTTAAATTTATGAAAAAATTAACTTTGTGAAATTATTTTATCTATAATATAGGTTTTAGATCATTAGAAAACTTTATGAAAATTTCGAAAATAACGTGTTCAACGTACGGCCTAAATCATAATCTATGATCTACAGAAGGATTAAATGAGACTTCATACTCAATAATGTTGTCAAAAAAAAATAATAATAATAATAAAATAAAAGCTATTGAGAATTTCGGAAATTTACGTCTTAAAAGTACTATCTTGAGGTAAATTGTGATTCAAAAAATTGGTGGTCGAAACTTTTGTACAAGTATTTCTTTACGAAAAGGCGATAACAGGGGAAAAAATAAAAATAAATATTATAGTAAAAACACTAGTTTCTTGTCACAGGGGAGGCGAGGAGGCGATCTGTGCCCTAGATCATGTCATGTTAATAAAAATTATTTATAATAATAACAACAGTGGTAAAACACCATTACAATAATGTTGTCTGTCACGGGTTTTTAAATTCGTAGAATTCTACAAACCTGAGCATTCCGACACCGTCACTGATAGATAATAAAGTCCAATATTATTCTCGGCGTTATTGATAAATTATTATTTTGATAAATAATGCGCTGACGAGCTTTTATTAATCGTTACATAAAGTAATGTCGTTTTACATTTTCTTAAAACGCGTTGAAGTCGTTGTTGTTAAATAATTGCAAATGGCGTATAATTTTATTTTTATTTAATACACTCTACAGAATCTACTATTCTCGAGTTGTTCACTAAACGTAAGTACCTATATTTATAATATCCAATGTGATATAATATTGTACTTAAAAAAATACATACAATATTTTAAGGAGATTGATGGCGATTAGTTTTTTTTTAATTTATTAAAACATGCCAGTGTTTTATCAACCTTGTAGTTACACATGGAGATACTCGAATAAAAATTTAAGATCATACAACCGAAAATTACTTTTTAATTTAAAATTTATGTGAAATAAAAATACCAAGAAAAGTTCCTTTACAACATTAAAGTGTAAAAAAATAGTTGAATAAAATTGATACACTGCATTTTTGTCATTTAAAGTATAATAATAATAGGCTCAGTTCTGGGCCCTAATAGGTGATTAACCTCCTAATAGGTGATTAAAGTCCGCCCCTGGTTTCTTCACTCAGAGTCTAAAAATACAAGAAACTTACCTTAATTAAATTCTAATCTTTAATATACTCTTGTATCTTCTAATTCGAAGTTGACGGGACTGTTGAAAAACTTCGAATTACCAAAGAATTCGAATTGTTAAGTAATATATTGTTAATAAGTAGTTGGAAATAATGAGTGAGCAAAAAAAAAATTCGAATTACTGAGAGTCAAAAAAAAAATTTTGTATTTTAATTATTAATTACTTCAACAAATTTGCTTGTACATATTACAGTTATATATTATTCTTTAAATTGTAAATCAATTTATATAATAATAATTATACTATGTAAATTAACTAATTATATGTATACGATTTTATAGTAAATTATCAACAAAAAAAATTAAAAGAATACAGATAAATTACATTTGATGAATACAACTTGGAATTGCCGAGGGTTAAATGGACAACGATTTATATGTGTGTTATAATTACCTGCAATAACCAGCGGTTCTCAACCTTTGTGCGTTGGCGACCCAAGATATTTACTTAATTTTTTTTGGTACCTTTTTGAAAATAATTTCAATGGGGTTTTTACCCATCTTCCCTCACCCACTAAATTTTTCAATAATCTTAACTAAAAGAAACACATTACTCGTCCTGTATTTATTTAAAACCAACGACCAAAATGATAAATATTATAAGCTTGTTTTTTCAAATAATTCGCAAAAGAAATTTCATTAATTGTTTTCAAAATTATTTCACATTGGAAGTCCAAAATTAGTATCAGTTCAAAATTATTCGCGACCTGCTGGGTTTTTCACGGTAACATACTAAAATAAAAAAACTGGATTTTTAATTCATAGTTATCCAGTAGAGTGTATAGAGGGTGTGGTGGATACTAAGGGGAATTGCCCTCCCCCCCCGTTCACAAACACGGTTCGCACAGACGTTGAAATAGTTTAGCACCCATCAATCAAAAACTTATTTTACATGAATTTTTTTTTTTTGTTTTTTACTATTTATATGTAAAATCGTCCCTCCGGTTCTGCTGTATCCGAACTTGGACTTACGCGTCATTGAATATAATATATAATATTCGGACGAATTAATTTCTTGCGCATTCAATTTCGGCGAGGGGGGGAGGGGGCGTTCGTGGGCACGAAAACGGTCCTGCGCGTCCGCGGGAGGAGCTGCGTTACGAACGGCCGCGGCGTCGGTGCAGTAGAGGCGGCTGCCGCCGCGGCACATGGGCGGTGGTGGGCCCGACGAGTCCCTGGAAAAACACGTACGTACAACAACGTTACTTCGAGGGGGGGGCACCGCCGCGGCCGTAGTCTTCGGGGGGATGTGGCGGAGGGGTTGCCGCCGCCGGGGAGAGGGAGGGTCACGCATAGGTGGTCACGCAATCCCCTCCGCCGGACGCCGGTCGCCACCCACCCACAGCACCACCGCGCGCCGCCGCGTGTCGGTGGCGCGCGTGGTCCCGCGGGGTCGTGTTGGTGGGAGCGTTCGCCACACCAATAACCCGACCGACCGGCGCGCCGGCGACTGCACACACACACACACGCACACCGCCGCGCGGCACCACCAGTGTCGTCCACGGGCATCCAGTTCACGAGCCACTCTCGAGCCGTGCGGTGTTCTCGTTGCGCTTACGTAACCGTGTCATATCGTCATATCGTGGTGCACGACAATAATAATTTTATTAATATTAATTAAAATATTATTACATATTGTAATTACAATATTAATAAAATATAACGTGATATATTGTAAAGAAACAAAAACGCGCGCGTTTTGACGCGTACGGATAAAGTTTTTTGGAATTTTTTTTTTTTTTTTCGTTATCACTTTTCACGTTTCTCCGGTAATAAATTGTAATTTATTAAAAAAATACGCTTTGCGCCGTCTGTTGGTTTTTATTTATTTTATTTTTTATTTTTTTGTCAAACCGCATTCTCGTCCGTTTTCCCGGGGACGGGATGCCGCCCGCGAGCAGGTGATAATAAACCTGCACACTCGTCTGCGGACAATCGTTATAAAATAAATAACCGCCGAAACGCGTGTGTGTGTCGCCCAGTGGTCGTTTCGCGCGAGTGAAACAATTTACATAATATTATTATTGTTATTTTATTAAAATTTAAGTTTGTAGTTCGACCGAGATCGACGTCGTTCGCGAGTACTCCTCGTTCGTCGCCTCGAAAAAATTGTTTTTTTTTTTTTACTATTTTCGCCTTTTGCATTCCCCCACCCCGCTCTATACGGACACGACGACCCCCCAATACGCCGGCCAGATTTGTCGGCATGAAAACCGACAAAGACCGTGACACAGGTACGTGCACAGCCCAAGTGTTGACCTTTTTTTTTTTTTTGTTTTATGTATTAATTCGATATTCTGTCGCTGGCGGCAAAAAAAAAAAAAATACAAAATAATAAATGAAATATTGGAAAATGGAAAAAACAACCGCGTGTAACGGAGCTGTAGTAGTCGTCGCGATGTCTGGGCGGTCCGCGAAGTCCGCTGAGCTGCAATATAATTATTGTGTAGCACTTATCACCGTTCTCGTATCACGTGAGAAGCGCACCAAGGCACAATAATAACGTAATATTGTATTAAGTATAACAAGAGAAGAATCTCTCTGTATTGCGTCGTCGTTATCAGCTGTTAGAACACAGCTGATAACGTTCTAGCCCGGCGCGATTATTTCAGTTTTTATTGGTTTTTTTCCCCTCTTCCGATCTGGTTTTCAACACACACACACACACACACACACACACACACCTGTAACCATCGCGTCGTACGTTCGCACTTATTTTGTTCGTTATTTCCATTTCCATTTTTTTTTTTTGTCGCCAAAATCCCAAAATCCGCGACACTAGGAACAGTGTTCGGTTTGCCACCTGTGAAAGTTTTTTTTTTGATAAATTTTGCTCCTCGACGTGTTACTTGTGAGCGAATCGTTTGGAAAATCAAGCGTACAATACAATAAAATATTCTATCAATTATTATTATTACGTACATTAAACGTTACAAAACACGGTATAGAAAAAAAAAAAAAAAAAACACGTTATTGTGGTGTGTTCGCTGCTGACCGTGGCTGTTATCTCGTCAACTTTCGTATAATATAAAACTTATTATCAATATAGTATTAATATTATTATTCGTTTACACCAGCTGTTACGTGCGCGGGTTCTGTTCCGCGTATAATATTATTATACTGGAGGTACCTGTTATACCGCCGATAAAACAACCTGTTCCAAAATGCCCCGTTAATCTGACAAATCGGCTCCTCTGTGACCTTTCTCTTTCGCTCGCGCGCGCGCGCCCGACTGTAATGGATTTTTTTGTTTATTTTTCGATCAATTCTGTCACTTTTTTTGTGTTTCCCCCCCCCCCCGAAAGGTCGTCTGTCCACCTTGAAACCGTTCGCGCGGCGTCGTAGCCGACGACGTTTCGCGTTTTTACCTACATAATATAATATTATACCGCGAGCGAAAACATAATTTCCACACGTCGAAAATTTCGTATGGCGCCGGAGAATAATATTATAATATAGGTGTTAACCTAGAAAGCTCGTAACCGATTACCTGGTAATCGATGCTAATCCGTGCTTTATGTGTTCGACATGCGTAGTGTATACATTTTTTGTTATTTGTACAGTGAACTGTATAACACCTAATTATTGTTAAAATATCGTGTCAATAATAAATGTAGGCAGTTGCTTGCCATCGACGTGTGCGTGCATCGGTCAGATTGATTCGAAACGAGCACGTCGTCGTCGGTGTAGCAATAATAATAATATCAACTAGATAGGCAGTTATTCGCATCTACACTGACTTAATTAGACTGTTAAAAATACTAAGTTGATATTTTCACGATACTTGTATGTGCCGGGGGGGGGGGGAATGTTTTAAAAATTAAAATCGGTTTGACTGAGAGTTATAACTATTTTAATAAAAACGCATGTTTGTCATAACAATTATATAAGTGTTCAATATTATATTATACCGACACGTCAAATTTTTTTTTTTGAATAGATCAAGCACGTTAAACGTTTAAAAGAGACAAACGTTTAAATTTAAAACCGCTATTTATTAATTTAATATTCGAAATAAAATCAAACTTACAATTTTATATGTTTATCAGACAGAACGATTTTCAGCCAAACAGTACCTACTGTAATATCAACAACGACAATAGGTGTTAGGTATGACGACGAAATATTAAATCGTTTTCAAATTAAATATTCACGAAAATATCATGCGACTACTTAGTATTTGGAGAGCATTTGAACTTTATCAATGACCTCTCGCCAGTGCATGCAATTCAATTAGCAAATATATACATATATACGTCAAATTTGTGTGTGTGTGTGTGACTCATGGAATTGACTTAAGGTTTTAGTTTGTTTGTCATTCGATATTTTCACATGACATGCACTGATACTTACACGTTTATTATGGAATCAGGAGAAAAAATTAAGCGTTCTTTTTAAAAATTTAGTGTAGACTGCACTGCAGGGTGACATGGTGTGTAATGTTTTCTTAAGAACACTACCCACGAACGAACACAGCAGATGCAATTTAACACAATGTAATTTGAACTGCACAGCACTTAAGGATTATAAATATATATATGTATATATATATATATATATATATATATATATATATATATACATTTGAATTACCTTTGTGGAATATTAAACGCAAACGTTTTTTAGACATCGCAAAATGAATGACACACAAAAGAAAACTATTATTATCAATGAGGCAAAAATTCATAATGATGGTCACGTGCTGCATTTTTTTTTTTTTTTTCGTACTTCTTTACTCGTCAAGATTGTAAATTATACTCTAATACACAATATTATATATGCCTTTTACGGTAGCCGATCAATTAAATACAGGTTTCATTTTCACCAGCACGTGTATCGAGTACCATATTGAATACAACCAAAAAAAAAAAAAAGAACTACTCTCAAGTTTAAATTAATCGTAGACATCTGTAAAAATACCATTATCAATCACGTAAATCAATAGACCTAGTTAATTTAGAGTAAAATTTAGGAATACACGTTATGCTAATGGTAAATAAACCTTATTATTCCGCGAAAATTATGTAGTCTTTGACCTCTCGACGACTAATCAATGTTCCATTATTGTTTTTTTTTTTCTATCCGGTTTGATTATGTGTGAGGAGAAGTAATTATTTCATTCAAGTTTGTGTTTTTACACGATTATTTAACGATGCTCATTTTTTTAAACGTGCTCACTACTACTACTACTACTACTACTACCTACCTATTTATTATGAAACGAATTTAAATTTAATATTTTAAAGTAAAATTAAAATAGCGTTTGTTTGAATAGATGATATTATTATGGTGTATTAATACTCGTTCGTAATGCAATATACGGGTAGGTTATCGAGTGTAACTTTATAAAATATTATTCTGTAACCTGTAGTTTTACTTGTTATATAAAATTAATTGAAATATAACGCAATAAAATTAAAATTAAATTTAAAACCCCTGTATACGAGTCGTAATTTTATAAAATTTATAACGACTAGTTTTATTTTAATGCGTTTTCAGTAAATAACTCGGTGAATAAAATATCAATGACCTGTACGTTTACAAGTGTATACGTATGACGCATTATCCGTTAATTATACATAGGTGTTTTTAATTATATGTATGTATGTACTTACTTAATTTTGTGACTTCAAAAATTTACAAGAAAAACGTATAGGTAAATCCTTGTGAAACCAAGACTTGATTTCGTTCAGAAACCAAAATTATTGTATTAAAGATGAGTGTTAAAGCGTCTTTGGAAATACTTAACACTCATTAAGTGTTGTTCAAAATTTCGCTTCCAAGATTCCCACTATAAACGAAACCGATTCTTGTGCTGTACATTTCATGTAATAAAACTTTAATTTTCATTAAAGACAAAATAGTGTTGTAATATTGTTGATAAATATACAATTAATGTATTCATCGACAAGCACTCGATTACTTTTTTAAGTCTCGTACTCGGGTTGTGATCGCAGAAACGCGACGGAAAGCTTTCATAAGTCATTTTTTTTTTGATAATTTTCCTTCAACACTTCCGATTCCTAGAATTAGGGAGGAACACGATTCCGCGTGTAACTTCGTCAATTTTAAAAGCAGTAAATATTTAATACCATGGGTATTCTTCACTCTTCAGAAAGGATACTCTAAGTGGGCGTATTTCAAAAAAATTTACAATGTTGTTCGATTACGTGGTGAAATATAACGTACCGTGTCTTTGATTACTCGAGAGATTATCGGTGATTACCGATTATCCAATCGAAATGTTCCCTCACGTTGCACAGCAAGTCGAGGGACGTGTATAGATTGGGGGTGGATCGAAGCGATGGTGTCGAGGAGTGTAGCGACGAGTGCTAAAACACTGTTTGACAATTAATTTCAACTGGAAATGTCGCGGCAAAGAGGTGGTGGAAACCGGACAAGTAGTGTAGGTGCTTACATAATGTGCATTAGTTGCATCGTTTTAACAAGGGAAAATTCGGAATCGTGTAACAAAAAGTAAAAAAAAACGTACGGAATCGTGTTCATCAGTACTTCAGTAAAAAATAATAAAATATACATTTATAAATCGTACACAGTTATAGTATAAACTTAAACGACAGAATTGTGATTTCCAGTAGACAATTATCACGTGTATATTATTATCATGACATATTATTATTATTTTTGTCGATCCACAGGTGCTTGATCGACAATGAGAAGCGGTGTGCTGTTGATGGTGGCTGTGATATCAGGCATTGTGTGCGGGGAAACGCCGAAACCATCAAACGTTAGAGCCGCGTTCAAGGACGCTGGCCAGGCGGAGAGGCACTTGCTAGCCGCGCTGGGCATGAAACGCCGACCGGTGGTGGACAAGTCCAAAGTGGAGATACCGACCGCCATGCTGGAGCTGTACAGGATCTCCAACGAGTACGACACCACGGGACTACCGTTGCCGGGCAGTCACGTCAGATCCGCGAACACAGCCCGCACGTACTTACATCGAGGTGAGTTTCAAAAATAATAATAATAATAAACATTCCATTCAATGGTGGAATTTTTTGATCACGAGGCAAAACTATTCTTTACTAAAACAACCACCACCGCCCAAAATGTATAATAACATATGTGCTCCGCTCACACACTCCCAATATTTAGTTTTCCAACAATATATTCTTCGTTTTGTCTGAACCAAAATAATTGTTCAATCCACCCGAATACTTGCCATGAAAATATCGAATTCACACACAGTCATATAAATACCTCAATTTATTTCAAACAAATAATTATTATTTAGTATTGTTTTCATAAAAAATCAACTTTATTGAACTCATTGGTTATTTTCTTATAATTTATTCGTGGTATATCTATGTATTCCATGGGTTTCTTATTTAAATCATCGACAATTCATTGTTAGTCGATCATAATTATTTTAAATATCATTAAAATATTCAAATTATTCATTTTGTAGTCTGATATCATCGGAAACAATTAATTTAATAATAGCTTAAATTTTCATTTTAAAACATAACCACATTATATTATAAGGCACACGCGATGAAAGGAAATAGGGATGAATATCACTCCCATATATCTGACTGCAGAGCTGCATTTTATAGGGGGTGAGTGGGGGTCATGATTTTAAGTAATTTTTTTTTTTTTTGGGGGGGGTGATAGATTATTAAGACGAATATACCTGTTAAAATGTCTTGTGACATTTCTATTAAAAGAGTGAAATAATAATATTACATTGTTTTATTTAAAACAATATTATAACCTACATATCGAGAATTTACTGTGTAATTACATTTTTTCTTTCAAAATTACAAAGAATATTATATTCTAAAAAAATGTGTGTCGGTGATGGAGGTTGGGAGGATTGAAATCTTATTATTTTTCAAATTTGTTTCAAGGTGGTAAAGTTTATATCGCTCTGGTTGCACCCTCACGTCGAATCTAAAACAAATATTTCTCATCGACTATAAACATAGAATTATGAAAAATTGAAGGCGCAAGTACCAGAAACCGATATAACTCTTCGTTATTAGGAAATAATAATTGTTTTAAACGCATGAGTAACATCTTTTGTCAATATTCGTACATGCAATTGTAATTGAATAACATCGAATCGTAGGCGTGCCGACCGTGTCTGATCATTATCTTAAATTTCAAATTTCACTTTATTTTAAAACTTCAAAATGCCTAAATTTAAAGTTTTTATATTTTTATGCTTAATGTGTTGTTTTTGGAAATAAAGAGGTATGAATATTAATTAAATTGACGGAAAAATATTCGCGAAAACGAAACAGGAATATATCTATTGTACTATACAAATAAAATCTCAGGGTGTTTTTCGGACTCTATATCGGACACGTCGAACACGTGGCCCGCGGTCCAAGATTTATTTAAATATTATTTGAAATAAAGAGAAAATAAAAAGGTTATGAATAAGTTAAAAGTATATAAATTCGATGAGTTTTGTTAAGAAAAAAAGGACTATTAAGTTCTCTGCGATCTGCATAGTGATATATTCAAATATTTTGGCCCATTTAATTTTTGACATTTGACATGCTTGTTCTAAACGCACTTGAAATTATATACTTTCATTTCCATTTGTATCATAATACAATCGTCAGATAATCTGAAAGACATTTATATTTTGCATATTTCCATTTTTTTTTTTTTTTTTTTTTTTTAATAATCTTAATTATTAAAAAATTAAAAATATATTTTTAAGATGAAAATAAATGAGTTATTGACTATAATATAAAAACGAGGTCGCTTAGGTGATGCTACTGATATTTATCTTAATTAATTTAACTTAAAAAATCAATTGCAACTTTTCACTGCATCAATAAAATTGCTATTTTGGATTTAAATTATTTTCATTAAAAAAAAATTGTTACTGGTATGATAAATAATAATAATAAACTCAAAATTAGTTTGAGAAATGTTTTAGTTATCACGAATTAATATAATACAAAGACTAAATCACCTGAGGCAATACTGACTAGGTCAATATTGAAATATTCATATTCCATAAATATGTTTTTAAATCATAAATCAGTAACTAAAATAACTGTAAATTCACCAATAGTCATAAAAATTTTGATAATTGTAAATTTGAAATAATTTGAATTCAAAATCATTTAATAATCATAAATATAAACATGGATGCCTCAATGTGATGAATAACCTATCAAAGTGTATATACATATATAACTTTGTTTTTTACCTTTCAACGTTTGTTTTAGATGTTGGTATATTAGGTACAAAGTATAATAAAAATAATACTGTATTATAAACAGTTTATTGTTGCTTACAGTTACTTATATATTTATAATATCAATAGAAACTTATTTATAATTTCGTGATTTATTTTTTATTTTTTTTTGATAGTTTAATGAAAATAATTTTGCAAAGTTCATTGCAAAATTATTTTATCTGTAAAATTCGAAGTTTACATCGTTATTTATGTTTTTCAAATAATGGACTTGATAAAACTAAAAAATCATGTCAATAAAATCGTTATAAATTTTTACTCATCAACAATCGAATTAAAACCAAGGTGATGAATACAATATTTTTTTTTTTATATAATTATACATACCTACGTAATATTTTTTGTATAGATAGACATTTTTATAATTCCCATGCATAATATTAACGTAAGCTACATTGTCATGAAATAAAATGTTTGTTTTACATTTTAAACCGAGTTTCTTGACGACAACAACAACAGTCATACTTTAAATAATTCAACATTATGATTCTACCGATTAGAAAAGCCTGGAAATTTCTAGAAAACGGACGTATTATAATATTATTATGTTTTGCAGTAACGAATGGGTTATTCGTGTAGTTAACTAATTATTTTAATGATAAAATTATTTAAATAAGAATCGATTTTAAATATTATAAGCGTACTTTAACTCAAAATATTAGTTTATCAACGGTATAAAGTATAATGTTAATAATTTACACAGGTGCCTATAACGTTATATATGACTAAGGCGTTTTTATTCAAAGAATATGTAAAACCAGGACTGAAAACTATAGAGTTATATTATCAAGCTTACAAAAAAAAAAACACTTTTACTACATTTTCTTTAGGACTATTTTATATGAAATTTCAACAACAGTGGACATCATCGTGTCAATAATATATTTATTGAAATTAAATTTCCTATTAGGTGCACACTTGCAGGCAAAATATTGTAATAATATGACGTAGGAGACAAAGTTTAGACTTGACCGTGTCGTGTGATCGTATATTGTTTAACTGTATTCATAACGAACACACGAATCACCACCGGAATCATTGATTAGACATTAACATGCGAGCGGCCGCTTGAAATAGAAAGAACGCTATTTACACGCACGCGTGTGGTGGGAAAATGTTTGCAAACACGCGAAATCCCTCCTGTAGTGACACACACACACACACACACGACAAAAAATGAATTGGGTCGGAACTTCGAATAATAAATAAGAATTCGACAGTAATTTTTTACAGTCTTTTCTGCTGGTGAAAAAATTACATAAAACGTTTTAAAATATTTAATATAATATTAAAATAATTTTGAACGAAATCGGTGTATTTATCGTGGATGTATTAATACATTATTATAATGAGAAGGGTTGGGATAACTTGTAACACTGAAAAACACGATTATAAGCATTATAATATGCATTAAAAAACCGTTGAAACAAGCGTAAAAAATTTAAAATATGAATTTTTTTATTGAAGTATAAGTATATTATATATATATCACAGTATATTTGAAATAAAATAAATTGTTAAGTTTGAAAAACTGATTTTTTTTTTTTTAGTTTTTCACACGCTAAAAAATATTATTTTCAGCAACTTATTAAAGTTGTGTATAGGGCAATAGATATCGGTGAGAAATTTTGAAATTTTATTAGTATTGTTTATTGTAGATTGGGTCTTAATTTTTACCCAATGTTGGAAATTTGTATTTTTTTAGTTTGAAAAATAACCAGAATTTGTTAGAATATGTATTGAAGAAGCGTTAAAACAATAAAATAACTTCTTAACAGAAAACCTATACGGTATTAAAAAATATGCACACTTGAATTTCAAATTTTAGATAATGCGATTGATTCATTTAGCGTTATGCTGTATGTTATAGTAAATAATAAAAGTATATTCAAATGCTAAAAGTACACTTAGCTTACGCTGATAACGAGTTTTATCAAATCATATTTTCGATTATAGGTTTTATTGGAAAACGCGAAATAAAACCGTAGGCTGCTCGAAATGAGGGGGTGCTCAGGGGGACGGAGCTCCTCTACAATTTTTTAAAATTTGGAGAGCACCCTTACTAATAATTTTTACAGTATATAAATTACATAGTTTGAGGGGACGCTTATTTATTGAAATCCATAAAGGAGCGCCCCATCTTCTATTTTTCCAATTCGACGAACACTGACCGCAGCTAAATCCTTTTTTTCTAACTTAGGTTGTATTATCATAGTTTTACACAATAGAATTCATGATAACATATCACTACAAATATCGTAGATCCGCAATATTTTTTAGAGAATATAAATTTTACTTAATGTTTCTGCGGTGTTTCAAATAAGCTATAACAGAACAACGTGCAGTGCAAATCAAAAACGTAATAGGTACTTTTCGTGCAGATTTAATAATTGTAATTTTTGAAAACGTATGAATTGCACACCGAGAAGGCAACAAAAATAAGTTGTTAATAATAATAGCTTACATCAATATTTATTACAATATGCGTTGTACATTTTTTTTTATTGCCGTGCGAAATATAATGCATACATTATATTAACCTGACCTAACACATTCTTAATTCGATAATTTGCTTAATCGAATATTATTAAAAAAAAAAAAAAAAAACACAACTACTCGTAAAAATTCTTTTCGGCCAAAATGAGTTTAATAGTAGTGAAATCATACAAAAAACCGGAGACTGAGCCGAACGAAATTCACGAATTTCAAGTTTACCGCGGTATTACGAAACCGCATACTTTTCTCTGGATTTCAAACGTATCATAATTACATATTATCATATAATATTATATCAGGTATTTAAAATACAATATACATATACTTTAAATTACATAATATTATGCGAACGTTAAAAAAATATTATTATACACATTCACGGTCCTATATAATTTGTTTAATCATTTTATAAATCATTTATAATATATATACGGTAAAAACTAGATCACATCACTTGCCGTGTAATTGAAAAACGTAATGATTCTTTTGACTCGGCACAAACGCGTGTTCTATTTATAGACCTATTGGAAAAGGTGTCGTTAACCGGTTTCGTTTTAAATTTAATTTGAATTTGATTTTTTATCAAGTGCCTGTGCATAACGCTAAACGCTGTATAATCGATTTCAGATAAATTAATGGTAAAAACTTTCCAAATATCTTAATCGAGTACCTACTACTACCTCCTATAGGGCCGCGGACGTGTTTAAATTTCACTCGAAATGAATTATTGTCTTTGCAGACGTCTATACGATGCTATTATTTTGTTCCCGTTGTTTCATCGCACCAATAATTATTATTACAGTATTATGAAAAACATAATATTATGTTGTTCAAACACATATAATTCAATTATTTACACGAAACGATAGCTGACAAAATCGCGTAGTGATTAAACTGCGAATAAAAAGCCGGACATACTTCGCACGACGAGTGTTCTACGCATTTTCGGGTGTGAAGCTCTTGGTGGGTGTATTGAATTTTAAAGAAACGATTTCTTCGATAAGACGATTCTGAACGAAATAAATTAATAATATATAAAGAACAATAAATAGTCGTAATTTTCAACACACTCACCAAAAGTTTTTGACCCGAAGAGCGAAGAATATCCGTGGTGCGAAGCGTATGTCCGGCTTTCTTGTCTATACTTTACTTTTTTTACGTTATATATATAAAGGAAAAAAAATTATAAGAATGTCGAAAATTTTTTTTTCACATTTTCAAAATTTTCTCGCGCCGCCAAAATCTTTTTTATATTATTTTCTATCTATGTTTAAATTTTCATAAATTTCGGATCGAAAAATGATGGTTTCCGGGTGGTTTTTGTCAAATTTTGGGTAGTTTTTTCAGGAAAAAAAAAAAAAAGAATTGAAGAATTGAGAAATTCAAAAAATTACCTATTGTTATTGTGTATGCAGTTTTCTTTAATTTGTATATTTTGCTCTTTTTTTGATATAAGTGCATATTTCAGTTATATTTGAATTTCAAGTGCATATTTCACATATTTTTCAATATTTAATTTGAGTTTTCTTGGTTCTGGAAAATTTTTTACTGAATACCCGAAGAGATTGCGAATATTATTTGATATTTTTATTTATTTAAATGTAAGCTTAAAAAGAATATTATATTATATTAAATATTATATTATACAATACAATTTTTAAATATTTTGAGTTTTTACAGTAAAGTTTATGTTTTATATGAGATTATTTTAGTATTTTTGCATATTTTTAGAGCATATTTTGTAAATTTTTAGAGCATAAATTCATGCATATTTAAAGTTTTTTTAGAGTTTTATAAGTCCCTAGCTCTAAATTAAGTACTATAAACGTACGTATTCGATTCGGCCGAGTAGTAAAAAAAAATACTTAAGTGGTATAAAACACCACTGCCACTGCCTTTCAAGTATATATAGTGTGTTCCGACGGCGATGGGTCGACTCTATGTAAATTCGCCAAACAGAGAAATTTTATTTAGTTGTAATAATAATGTTATTCGGTATTGATTTTTTTCTTTCCCTTGTGTTTCAAATTAACACCGCAAATGATGGCTCTCGATCGCGTTAATTAATTATCACACGCGTAGACACACGTCGTTATCGGACCCAAAGTAAATTACACCACGTCTTTTAATAAGCGGAATAAAAATTCTCCGGTTTTATGTTCGTATATAATTTCAACGTGCGAGACTACAGCAATTTTTTATAGAATACGAATAAAAAGCAGTCTCGACGGCGTCACTGTGTCCGGAAAGTATTGTGACCGAAGAGAGTATAGGAACATCCTTTTCGGTATATATTATATATATAAACTTGTGTGTAATTTATCGTTCGGTATTATTTTCATTGATTCGAACGTTATTTAATTTTCTATATTTATAATTATTTTTGTTTTTCGTTTAACTCGTATGGTCTGGGGTGGGTGGGGGGGGGGTAGAAAACTAATACTTGGAAAGTCCGATTTTCAATTTATTCACTTTCTTATTTGCAACAAAAATGTTAACTAAAAGGACGCATTGTAATTAAATTTTGTTTTTACTCGTATCGAAAACACAAGAAATGTGAATATGATATTAAAATTTTTTTTTCTCGGGGGAAGGGGGTTGATATTGATTTTAATAAATTTAGTTAGGTTATACAAATATTTGTATCGCGTAAAACAACTTTTGCACATCACAATTATTTTTTATTAAATTATTGTATGTGGTTTTATTAAATTTGTTAACAATTCGATCAAAATAATTGTTAATTAAATGTAAAACAATTCGATTTAAATTTTGATTAATCGCAAACGTTTTTACAATACAAATTATTTTAATTTGTTTCCAAAGAAAGTGATATTACAAGTATTTCAAAATGTTGAATGATTTGTTCAAATCTCTAGTTAATTTTTTTTCAATTAATTTTTATCAATATTTGATTTTACACATGTTGATTGATAAAATAATAAGAAATTGAATTCTTTATGTTAATAATTTGGTAATTTGATAGATATCATTTCCACGAAAATGTATTTCAATATAATATCAAAACATAATATTATTATATGACTCATGTTGACGATTCATTTACTAATAAATTATTAGATTTTTCACGTTTTTCATTAATTTTAATATTATGATGTCATACGTTTTTTTTTCTTTTCTAATCAACTCCTACGAAATGGATGGGAAGTATTTTTAATTAATTGTGAATCATATTATAATATTTATGTTATTGAATTCAACACCAGAAATAATCTGATTTCTATGTTTCGGTTTTGTTAAATTGCAGTGTTCGAAAAAAAAATTAACTGTTTAAATTCTAATACAAGAAGAATAATCTATTTTTGGGGAAAAAAATTTGATTTTTATTGATCTGTTTATAGTTTATTGTTGAGTATAATAAGGATATGGTTCAAAATTATTTTTCCAATTATTATGAATGAACAGTGGATGCAGTTGAAAATGAAAAAAAAAAATTCAAGAGTACACATACATAATAATGTATTTATATTATATTATGTGTGTGTACACACACTAGTACCCATATACATGATAACAACGTGACAAGTATTTTAACTACTTTGTAATAGCACTTATAAATAATTGTTATGCGACAGAATCACAGACAGTTTGGATTGTCATCTCAGTAAATTGGATGTAGGCACTTCGGTAATATGAACAGAAAAAAAAAAATAAAATAAAAAAAATAAAAATGTACACAATATTTGTGTGGGCGTGCTGACTTTGAATTTTTGTATTTAGGGCACACACACATAAATAACTAGGTTACTATTCACTCTTTGCCGTTTCTCAATTTATATACGCCTATATATATATATATATAATATTATAAATAACATAAATCATTGTTACGTACTACGCACGGCGATGATATTATCGTGATTATTTTTGATTTGAAATCTACGGTTTCAAAGTAAGGATACCGCCGCCACCTGCAACAACGTGTTTTTTTGTCGTTATCAGCTCTCTAATATTTATAGTCGGAAATCGTTTCAATTAAAAAAAAAAACAAAAAAAAAAAACAAAAGTTTTACAATACACAACAATGCCCGGCGAGATTGCATTAATTAAATTTACCGTGAAAAATTAGTATAGATTAAATCGAGTAACTTTGGTAAAAAAAAAAAATAATAATAATCATATTATTACTACTATACAACACTCTGTGATAGTATATAGTTGTTTATTTTTCAGTGTATTGAAAAGTTGGCCTGTCTATAGAGATCAGTTATCAGTTATCTTTGATATAATAAGGTCGAACCATCTTGTGAAAAAAACAGTTTGATAAAAAAAAAAAAAATAAAAATAAAAATAATTTACAACGAGTAAAAGATGTTATCGGACTAGGTAGTTCTGCAAATTAATCGGATGTGTAATATAGTGTTATAAGCAAATACAATCTAATAACATTATAAATTTGAATATTACTAATAATAATATATGCGTTATAATAAATTATAATTAACGATAACGAAATCGCAAAGGTATTGTGGGAATATTATATTTACAAACCGATAACGACGTTGTGAAACAAAACATTAATTTGCAATTCGATAAACGAAAGAAAATCTTATAACTTATATATTATAATCTTATATCTTTAAACATATTATTATTGATATTTTGAACTGTCCGAGGGATTTATTTTTCATTTCACTTTACAACGAAGCTACATATTAAATCCGTGTTGTGTGTGTAAAAAAGATCACTGTTTTATACCTAAGGACAATTATTTATTCTCATTGGAAAATTTTAAAAGTGACATTTTCCTCCCAATTAATATTATTTTCTTGTGCAATAGATTATTTTAGTATACTCATTAATAAAACAATATTTGATTAAAAATAAATGATCAATGGAGGCCAATCTTCATTCGGATTTTTCTACGAGGTTATAATTATAATTTAAATTGGAAAATAATTATGGTTTTGAGTTATACTCATTTTGTGAAATTTCACTAGATCGTTTCGTTTCACACGCGAATTTCAACGTATAGGAATATTAATATGTTTATATTTAGTCGACTATTTTAACGAAGACAATAAAAAATAAAAATTGAAAATTGGGGAGGGGGGAATTGTCCAAGTAACGGGGAGGAAATGTCCGCTATGAAACTTTTCGTCTGGGAGAAAACGTACGGATTCCGTTCTATTCAGACCTATTGAGATATTATTTCATCAATATTATATTATATTTTCACACAGTACGTGTAAATTTTTTTAGAGTGTTTTTACACTGATGTTTATTTATTTATTATTATTTTTTTTTTTTGTAAACACTTTTTCGTACAGATATAGTTATCCAAAAGTTTCGATCAATAACTTTTTGAAACCGGATTTGCCTCTCTAGTTGGTACTTTAGAGAGGTAATTTTTTGAATTTCTCAATTCTTCAATTTTTTTAAAAACTACCTAAAATTTGATAAAAAAGACTCGGAAACCATCATTTTTTGATCCGAAATATATGAAAATTTAAACATAGACAATAATATAAGAAACATTTTGGCGCAAAAAAATGTTGAAAATGTGAAAAAAAAATTGGACGTTTTTCTAATTTTTTTTTCTTATTATGTTATTGTCTATTTATGTTTAAATACTTTAAATTTTCTTAAAGTGTGGATCAAAAAATTATGGTTTCCGTGTCTTATTTGTCAAATTTTGGGTATTCTTACCCCCCCCCCCCAAAAAAAAAAAATGAAGAATTGGGAAATTCAAAAAATACGTATCTCTTTAAAGTACCAACTGGAGGCAAATCCGATTTCAAAAAGTTGCTGATCGAGACTTTTAAACAATTATTTTTATATGAAAAATTTTTCACAGATAAAAAAAAATGTATATATTTTTAAACATTATTGTAAAAACACTACTAGTAGCTTCTTCAATTCGTTCAGAATCTAAAATTAAGCCCGTAATGCGTCGATTTGTATACATATCGTGTACGATATGTGTTTTGCAAAGTATACAATTTTAATAATTTTTATTAAATTTTAATTTATTAGATGTTTTGATATAATTACAATAATAATATTTGATATAATTCAAAGTACTTTTTAAGTATAAAACTAAAAAAAAAAATTATTTAAATACTACCTATATGATTACTGTAACTTTAGTACCTAGTTAAAAATCCAGACCTCACTCCCCCCTCTTTCGACCAACAAGGTATAAAATATTAAATTTTATCTTATGCGCTTTTTTACGCTTCAGCAAAAACTAATCGACCATTTCATTTTTCAAACGCATTAATGTGAATTCGCTCAAATCGATTGTAGTCCAAATAATCAGTTTTGAATATATAAATTTGAAGTTTTCATTATTATCAAAATGATTTGTCTCTGCTTACTATTTTGGAAAACTGGCAGCGATACGATGCAAATTATCCGCAATTATGTCGTTTTTAAGGTAAAATTTTAAACCTTTTGTTTGGTCCCTGACGTCCGCGTTTACCCGTATACCCGTAACGCAGTGGCCGCCATAATCGAAACAGTCACCGTATTCTTGTTTTCTCGGAATTCGGGTTTATATTATTATTATTAGACGGTCATAAATCGTATAACAAATATAATGTGTTATATAATCCCTTTAGTACCTTTCCCTTTTCGTCACTGTCCCTTTTTCGTTAAAATTTCGGCCAAGTACGAGTCTATGTGATTCCCACGAGTATTCCATTTAACAACAGTGGCGCAACCAAGGGGGGGGGTGTTTTGGGTGTCTGGACACCCCCCTTATTAAACCATATTTATGAAAATCTTTTTAACTACTATACAATAGAAAATACTATAAAATCTATAATTCAGAAATAAACTTGAAACATGCTTTAAAAATTCATATTGTTAAATAAATGCGACACTAAATTTCATTTATCTACAAAATATAAAGTTATAAAAATGTTAACTCATAGAAAAGGCAGTTAAATTTCATTATATGAAATTTATAATTAATTAATTCTTGTGTAAAGTAACCATTAACATTGATTATAATTTTATATTTAAATAATTAGTGTAGAAATTATTATAGGTGGACACCCCCCCCCCCTGGAAAAATCCTAGTTGCGCCACTGTTTAACAATAATTAAGAACTCAAAGTATTAACGCCGATTAAGTTACCCCAAATTAAATCCGGTAAACTACTCATTGAAGTCGAAAATACTTATGCCAGGCACTATTTGTAATCACTGCCAAAACATTATGAAAATAATGTATTGGTTCCATTTGTTGGAAAATATGTTTTTACATTTAAATCAATAAATTAAATGTATTTTTAACAAATTAAAATTTACATACAAAAAAAAAAAATTTCGATCTGCAACTTTTTGAATCACAGAATCACAATTAAATCTAGATGGTACTTTTTGAAATTTTCAATTTTTTTCTCCAAATTTGGGATAAACTGCCCGAAATTTGACAAAAAAGACTCAGAAACTATCTTTTTTTAATCCAAACTTTATGAAAATTTAAACATAGATCGACAATAATATGACAAAAAATGTTGAAATTATTTTTCAAACATTTTTTTTTTACCAAAATTTTTTTATTTTTAGTAAAATCGTATTTTTCCTTTTCTTTATTTATTGGGTAAAAAATGTAAAGTAAAGTAAAGTAAAGTAAAGTTTAGACAAGGAAGTCGGACATATTTTGCACCATGGGTATTATTCGCTTCTCGGGTCAGATACTCTTTGTGGATTTGTTGAAAATGACAACTATTATTGTTTTTATATTATTAACAATCTTCGCTCCGAATCGAATTATTGAAGAAATGATTTATCATTTCTTTAAAATTCAACGTACTCATCAAGAATATCTGATTCCAGGTGCCATGAACGTCCAGATTTATTTTTATTTTTATTTGCTATTAATTTACCACAAAAACGATAATAACAGTGTTTATGTATATATACTGATTTTTTTTTCGAAAATTATTTTTTTATTCTATTAAACTAATTATAATACTTTGTTTAAACGTATAAAAAAAACGATACGTATTTCTGTGCCCAATCGTTTCATGAAATTGGAAAATTGTGGTTCACAGTGAATACGAAGGGATGAAAAAATTAAAAAAAATTTTTTAATCTACATAGTTTTTGCTAGAATTTTTATTTCAATAGTTGTATAAATATAAAATATAATATTTTCGTGACATCACGGATCTCCTCCAATCAGGTGCATCATTTCAAGTTTTGGTAGACAAGGACAATTATCGAATTTTTACGACTTAAAAAAAAAAAAAAAGAAGAAATAAATAAATGTCGATTAATCAACAAGTTTATTGTGGTGTTTTAGACTCATCCAAACCGAAATCAGTAAAAGTCGTTTGTATTCGCCGACTTCGTATTATGTAATATTTATATAATAAACTTACGGCCTTCATAAATAAGTACTTTATGTTTTTTAAAACTAAATGTTATATGTAGGAGAAATGATAATTACATAAAATTTGATTTTAAAATCACAGATGAATATTGTTACTGTAATCGTACAAAAGAAAAGTTTGCCAAAGTTCTTCAGTTTTATTTCCTTATGTTTTAATTCGTTGACCACTAAGAATCGTATTCATTTTTAATATACCAACTCTAAGTACACAAGTTGTAGGATAAAACTAATATTTGACTTGTTGATACTTTGGCATCGTTGGAAATACGGATAATCCTTGATCCTTAAATATATTTTCATTATATATATATATGTACGATAAATAAGCGGTAAAATAGGTACCATCATACATTATATACTTCAGAAAATATTTTATACGACTATACTTATCAAAACGAATAAAAAAATATTAGCCTCCTCTTCCCAAATTTTTCATCTTATTTGCGCCTATGATTATCATTGCGCCACACTAACATCACTGGTCGAGCTCCGTCGTTCGTATAACGATATTTAGGGTTTTAAAATTTCATGAAATTTATTTTCTTGAAATATTTCACAAAAATTTCATGAAATATTTCATTTACGTACAAAATAAAAAAATCCAAAATTATATATATAATCAGAAAGAGAGAACAATGAAAGTGTTTAGAAATCTTATAGGTATGTCTATTGTATGAAAATTTAAAATACAAAGAATTTATTAGTTATTGGTGTATAATGGCCCATGGTTTTTTATTTGTTACATTCTTACATGAATTGGTAGTTAAGTAATTTTTAACAATTTCATGTTTCTTTTAAAGCTTTTCAATTTACCGTAGGTAATGACTGTAGCCTTATGACACCCTAAACTGAATCATATAAATATGTAAACCAGCTAATTTTTAAGTAGACTTACCATTTATGAATTATCATTTTTAATAAATTCAAAATGCAATGGAATTTCTTTTTTTTTCTCGAGATAATCCAAGAAATACTTATCGTCTCTATATAAATACAGTAATATTGACCTAATTGAATAATTAAGTAATAAACATTTTTGTAAAGATCATCAAAATATTATTCACATCTTTGGATTAATTTTATGAAAACTGTATTAAGTTATTTTTAATAACAAAATTATTTTTTGGTACATATTATGTATTACTAGACTTTGAGACATCATTGTCAAACTGTAAATCTGTTATGGGGAAATTCACAACTTTAGTGAGACATAATCAGGTGGTTGATAAAAAGTTTCACATCTCAATACAAAATAACTATAACATCATCTGTAGCAAATATCAGGGAAAAAATATATTTCATAATTTCATTGAAATATTTCAAATTGAGAACCCTAACGATATTCTAATAACGTCTGTTTTCCCTGTTTTTTTTTTTTTTTTTTTGCAGAAACTGAACCGAAAAACCCGAAATGCCGCAAGTACAGATTGCAGTTCGCGGTCGACCCGTTACCCGAGGGCGAGTGGCTGACCGCGGCCGAGCTGCGGCTGATGCCGTCGCGATACCGCGCCGCGTCCACGGGCCGCGTGCAAGTGCTCGTGCACGACATCGTGCAGCCCGGCGTCCGGGGCGTTTCGAAGCCCGTGCTCAGGCTGCTGGACTCGCGGTACGTGGACCCGCCGTTGCCGGACGCCGCGGCATCGTCGTCCGACGAGGTGGCCGTCACGCTGGACGTGACGCCCGCGCTGGAGAGGTGGTCGCAGCAGAGCGGCGGCGGTAGCGGCGGCGGCGGCGATGACCGGTGGTCGGCCGGCAATCACGGGCTGCTGATCGAGACGCTGACCGAAGGAGGCGGCGGCGGCGGCGGAGTTCGAGCGCCCGTACCGGACACGTTCGAACTGCGGGCCGCCGACAGGCCCGCGCTGCTCGTGTACTCGGACGACGGCAAGAACAGCCGGCCGGTGGGCCCGCCGCGGCGGAAACGTTCTCCCGGGGCCGGGGCCGGCGGCGGCGGCGGCGGTCAACAGCAACAGGGCGGCCGGGGCAAGCGGCGGAAAGACGGCGGCGCGGGTCGGGACATCTGTCAGAGGCATCCGCTGTACGTGGACTTCACCGACGTGGGCTGGGACGATTGGATCGTCGCGCCTCCGGGATACGACGCGTACTACTGCCAGGGCGACTGTCCGTTCCCCGTGGCCGAACACCTGAACTCCACCAACCACGCGATCGTCCAGACGCTGGTCAACTCCATGAACCCCACGGCCGTGCCGAAAGCGTGTTGCGTGCCTACGCAGCTGGCGTCCATATCCATGTTGTACCTGGACGAGGACAACAAAGTGGTGCTGAAAAACTACCAAGACATGCAAGTGCTCGGGTGCGGGTGCAGGTAGGCCTCGGTTTCGGCTGCCACCGCCGCCGCCCACCACTACCGTTATCATCCCCTCATACACACACACACACACACACACACACATGGGCGCAATTAGATTAAAAGTTTTTTTCAGGGACTAATTTATTTATTTGTTTGATTCAGTCCTCTAAAAATACTTTTTACCTAAAATCTAGAGGATTTTGAGTGGATTTTATTGGGGGCTAAACCCACCACCCAAGTCCCCACCCCCTAATTGTACCTATGAAACACACACATCCAGCATCGTCCAAAGATATTATTATTATTATTATTATTATTACATTATTAAATAAATTTACTTATATTATTATTATTATATATTTTTTTTTTACTTTATTACACGCTTCTCGAGACGAGGTGGTTTTTCATAATTATTTATACTACGTGTAGATGACAAACGTAAATGATTTTTCTCTTTTTTTTTGTTATGTTATTGATAAAAATCACTTTTTGATCGCTTTGTACAATCGAATACGACGATTGGAAAATATAGGCAAATCGAATGACTACTGAAACAGACGACGGGCACATAGACTAATGTTTACATTTTTAACGTGAACACGTTCTACGGAATTCTCTGTTTGAAAAGGACATAATATTGTCGCCCTAAATCGTAACGCCTTATTCCTTATTCTTCGTATTTTCCTAATCTAAATTCGATAATATATTATGTCGTCCTCGAAATTGACTTCGTCGATCGAATTCTGTCCAATTTTTCCTACGATTTGCATTTTTCAAACGTTCATTTCTTCCCCCCACCCTGAATAATTCACCCTTTTGCGATTTAGGACTTCGACGCGTGCGACATAATGTAGTAACAATTTTTTAGTACGTTTATTATACGGTTTACTTAAATCCGGTATAATTTTGAAAAAAAAAGGTATCCGCTCTTCACAACACAATCATCACGAATAATCCTCCGCATTCCTCACCCCATTTCACTCGTATGTTGTGTACACACCCGATTCATAATTGTTCTCCATTTTTTCATTTTTTTTTTTTATTTATTTATTATTTTATAGCTTTTGTATTATGAACCAGTAAAACATATTTTGAAGTATTTTTTTTTTTTCTTATACGTCTTGCTCATGACGTATACTAGTCTTTTTATTTTGCATGTATCGAATTTTTTCACACTGAAATCAAAAAAAAAAAAAAAAAAGAGCAAAACTACACTGCATTACATATTATTTTGTTATAAAATATCATAATATGATAACTATTATTGTATAATACGTATATATGTATTATTATTATATTATTGTACTTGAACTTTTTTTTATATTTATTTTAACTTGTCTCAATATGTTACCATAGTTTTATTGTTCAATGTGTAGATTTATTTAGATCCGTTTTTTTCGTTTTGTAATACGACGAGTAAGATCAATAAAAAATAGAATACTGCAATTTTATTATTGTTATTTGAAAAAGAAAATCCAAAATAGTTAAATACACTTCAAAAAGAGTATCCTATTTTTTTTTCTTTTGATCTATATAAATATATTATATATATACAAAATGTTGTACATAATTAATTGTTGTAAATAATAAACTTTTGTGTTAAATTAATTGTTTTGTGTATAGTCCACGTTCTTTTCCAATTTCCTATTATTCAGCACATAGTTTTATAGCTAAGTTTACCACTTACATTTTTGTGACCACGTCTACACCAGTGTAATACCAATAAAGTGATTTATTAATCAATAACTTAAAATAAAAAGAAAAGATCGTTCAAACGGTAAGAAATATTCTAAGCGAATCACATTAGTACACGTGTACGGGTACTTTGTAAGTATGAGATTGTCAAGGTAAGTGAATAAATTTGTGTTCCACCAAGAAATGAGATTGATCTCTGCATAGTAATTTTTAAGTACAACTCGTTAAAATCGAGCTAATTCCATATATTATATTGAAGAAATAATTTATCGTTTCTTTAAAAAATTCAATACACCTTTCCAAGAATATCCCACCCGAAAAGCGAGTATATCCACGGTGTGAAGTTTGTCGGGCCTTTATAACTTTTCTCTAATCGCTATGACAGCTAAAATTTTAACATATTTTACAAAAGAATATGTTCCAAACTATAATTTTTTTTTCTACTTATTATGTAATCTGTTACATGGAAAATTTCGCTGATTTTTCCATGCCTCAGCTCTCAAAATATTTCGACCTTTGTCACAGCTTCATTTTTCGGTTTACAATTTCGATAACTGAAATCGGTTTTCTCACTATCTGTTTCATGGCAAAATTTTCAGTTTTCATTCGAATTTTGGTAGTGTTTTCTTGCGCTAGTGAGCGTTACAAAAGATGATCTCTCTTTAAGTATAACGTGGAACCACGTGAAAGAAATACGTACAGTTAAATCAATAAAATTTTCGTATCGATCAGTATTAACTATTATTACTTACGAGCGTTTCGAACATTACGTTATTCGGTTTTGAATTTATCTTAACGAGCGAACCACATCAAACTCTTAATCAATGTAATTTATTTTCTGTGATACGATAAGTTGTCGTGACTAATAATACTTGGCACCGTATGGGCAATGCGATAATATATTATAAATATATATATTTTCGATCAATATCTCTAAAGAACCGGAATCATACCCAGATGGTACTTTAGAGAGGTCATTTTTCCAATTTCTCAATACTTTTTCCAAGCGCGGTGAAAATATGTCGAAAAATTAACGAAAAACGGC
>JAIPRM010001030.1:0-43479 GCA_025469315.1 Stegophylla sp. TES_Ste_2020 | reverse complement strand
CAGAATCTAAAATTATTACTATGGATACCTTTAAACTAGATTTTTTGGGGTAGTACGGGTAGTATGTGATACCTTGTTGTAATTATAAATAAAATCGTTAAAAATTAATGATACTTGTGTATTTGAGTGCGAGGAAAAGTAAGAAAAAATGTAAGCCCCCCCAAAAAAAAATCCTGAGTGCGCGCCTGCTTCGACATAACTTCTTGACAGACAGGTCCGTGGATTTCGATCAAATTTTAATATTGTTGTAGTGCCTTAGAAAATTATTCTTAAAATAAATTTTTAGCCTTCTAGGAGCATTTTCCTTTGTCAAAATAGGCCCGTTTTTTACCTATTTACTAAAGAGTCATATATTTTTTACCATTAAGCCGATTTTAATTCTGTACTATTGTCTTTTTGTTTAGTATTTATTAAATAAATTTTGAATCTTCACAGGAAATTTTTTTCGCACATATTAAGTGAAGGTAAAATTGATCAAAATTCTACTATATTTAGATGGCAGCCAAAATGGCAACAAGTTTTCAGTTTATGGCGTTTAAATGGTTTTGACGTAAGTATCTTATCAAATTTTTGTACATCAACTGAGGCATGAATCGAAAACGTTTGAATATTGTAATTTTCGCGAAAATCGCATTTTTTCGAATTTTTAAAGTAATGTCTCCAGTATCTCAAATATTTTTATGACTCAGAAATTTACCTGGAAGTAGTTCTAAGTATAAATAATAATATATATTATGAAAATTCTCTAACCACCTTATCCGACCCTCCAAAAAACGAGTATTTTTCTTCTCAACTAAACCAACATTCTTAGATGTTATAACTCTAACTATATTAAGGATTTTGAGCTCTTTCATAACAAAGGATTACGAAAATAAAATAAACAACATTTAATTTGGCTGTTGGTAGAAGATTTTATGTACACTGGAACCAGAGTTATGATATAAACACACACACACACACACACACACACACACACACTATTATGCATTATACAGAATCGATGAATACACTTACATTGTACACGTACATCGAGAGCACACGACTAATTTTGTAACAAAAATAATTTTGAAAATTTTAACTATATTTTTTTACCTCGTGTTTAGAAATATAAAAATGGTTTTGAAATGTTTCAAGTTCAAATTTAGTATTCATAAAATCTGGACATATTTCGCTCTGTTGGTATATTTTGTGTTTAATTATGTGTTGGATTTTAAAGAAATGATTAGTTATTTGTTCAATAAAACGATCTGAGTAATATAACGGATTATTATTTTCAGTTTCATACAAGAATTTGTTCAACAATATAAAAATGGAATAATTAGTTTCAATTTATCATTTGTAACAATGATACATTTTTTCATTCTTAGGCATTAAAGCTATGCAAGTATTGTAGAAAATTACTCAATCGAGTTTAGCATTAATGTAAATATAAGTATATCTATATAGGCTGAGGGCTTGTAAATAATAATTGCCAACCCTTCAAATAATAAAATGTAAATGTTGTGAAATAATCATTGAAAAATATCTACTGTATATATATATATATATATATATATGTATTTGTTTTTAATATTTATAGTCACTTGAGTTGTAATTATAAATTGAAACACTTATACAAAAATTATGCATCAAGTCGATCTCTAAGAATATTTTTTTGCAGATAGAAAATACGCGAAAGATCATTTGTTAACAGAAAATGCCGAGCACAATTTAAATTGAAATTTTGTACGGTTATGATTGAATAAAAATGTACATTAGGTTAGATTAGATTTTAGTACATTTTAAAGTTTCAGCTCATAATAGTAAGAATTAAACATTTCATTGCAAGAAAAAATAAAATAAAATATTTTTAGAACTTCATATTCATACCAAAGGCACTATGTTATATTATATTATTCGAGTTTCTAATACTCTTATTTTTGGAGTTACGACTTAATTATTGGAAATTAAAAAGAAAGATCAAATGTAAAACCACTAAATTCATCGCTCTTCAAGATTCTGAAATATCATACACATTGTAACGCACTGTAATATTTAATTGAGAAATAAGCCAAGTAGTTAGTAGATGATTTGAAAACCGCCCACGGTACGTCCTTCACGCATTGTACAAGAAGTACATTATATTCACGGGTAGTGGAAGTAGTATATTAACGTAAACCATGAAAACCGTTGTATAACATGCTATAGACGTAAAACATGCTTACAGTTCAAAAAGTCTGATAAGTTGTTCAGAAAAATAATTCCTCGAAACGTCAAATACATTTTACGGTCGAGTACTAACTACTTCTTAGTAACTCCAAATTTTTTACAAAACGCATTTTTGCCCCGGATTTCGAGTTACTGGTGTATAAAATCGTGTTCAACAAGTTCCTGCGTGGGATAAATTCAGACCTCGGGCACGTGCATGTACATTCAGTAATAACAATCTATATTATGAGATCGTATTCGTGTACGAAAGGATCGTCGCATCCAAAATAAAATAATAAGGTTAAATTCGGTGTCGAATGAATCGCGAGGTAAGTTTGGCACAAAAATTCGACGTCATAAATATTTGACGATGTATAAAGGAAACGGCATGTTTATTATTCGGTTTCCCGTTCACATAATATCCCGTTCTTTTAATGTGTATTGTACGGTCATGGCTAGCAGTGATGTTGTCGATTGAAAACAATAGACCGATCGTTGAAAGCTCATTTGTCTCTAACCTGCAGTGCACGCCTTTAATGAATGCTCAACACGCTGGCAGTTTCGAGTGGTTAAGACGTTCACAAGTTTACACAGTTAATGTTTGGCTCAGGTCCCTGCCCGCATTATTTAGCACGCTACCACCCATGATATTATCGGGGGTGGATTTAGAGGGTTCTACAGCTATCCCTTTCTACCCTTGTCCCACGTTTAACTTTTTCATTCTTTGTTAAGATATCACATTATTATTAATTATAATCGCTGTGTCTGATTTTTTACAACCTTTATTGTATAATAAAATATTCTTTTATATTTTGTTCTAGTTTTCTGTGTATAAATAAAATCAAATAAAAAACATTGTTTATTTTTTTTGTTCTTTTGGTAACTGTCATAAATAATACCAGATCTGAGTCCCTATTATTGTACTAACTACTACCTATTTACACATTATTATTATAGTATTAATTGTTGACCTATGTGCTGAATATAATTAGAACTTATTCGTCTGAGTTATCCAGTTATCACTTTTTAAATAATAATTATAAAAAAAAAAAAATTGTTTTATCAATTGTTTCATGGTTTTTTGTGTATTCACGTTAATATAAGCAATACGTCTACAATGTACGTATGATAGATAATTGTATATAGCCATTTGTTCATAAAGACAGATAGACATTACATTATGCACAATGAGTAGAGATGGTACTCACCGAGTAAGTCTGCTCAGTGATCTTGGTGCCGATGGTCGTCCCATGGAAACTCCAAGTGATTATCTCCGGAACTGGCACGGATGTGGCAATACATTCTAAACGTACTTCTTTCGATACCGTACCGTACTGCACTCGGGAGCTGGTTATCTCGGGTGCTCTCCTCATTCGAATCGTGGCATCTGCGTTTATTTCACCGAGTTCCGGGTTAATGGCTCTGCAGCGGTACCGACCCGCGGTTGCGGCCGACACGAATACCGTCAAGTTCTTCGACGTACTCACCACCTGCAGTGGTGGAGAAAATAAAACCAACTCTTTGAGTGAAACCGGAGCATCCGACGAGTTGGGTACTGGACGCTACGGGTTCGAGGGCGATAACCCACTAGTCAGATCGGTCTCGGACAGGGGCGACGTTTAGGGGAAAGGATAGCAACTGAGGCATTTACCCGGGGATGCAACTAGGATACAAATCTGGGGGCTGACATATTATTTGTACCTGAGCAATTCGAGTTCTTGCGATATTTAAAAAATCTGAGGGAGTTTTAAATATCACTTAGCCTTTCCACAATTCAGCCTATATGTTTTCCCCATCTTAAATAAAATAAAAAAATCGGCAATTCTCCAAGCAATAGTGTCGCAATGTCAGATTTATTTTATATTATAAAGTGTGCAGTCACAGATTTTATATAATTTTGGTTTTGTCTATACAGAAATCCAGGAAATCAAAATTAAAGAAATATATAAAAATGTATTGTCTTTCATATGATATATCTTTTTTTTGTGTTTGTTTCCGATTGCTATTTCGAAAGGATAATTCATTATGATTTTCAAAATACATTTTATAACGTTCTTACAACATATTAGATATTTTAATTTGAAAACACATTTAAAATTAGGTATATACGATTTCTTCATCTATGAAAAATATGTGAAAACATATAACTCCACGCTTACTTATGAATATGTTTGTATTAAACTTCCATGTCTGAGTGTTAAGAGATTAAAATTGTATGAAATAAAAACTTACAAAAAATTAGAAATTTCCAATATTTTGATAATTTTATATTCGGCTCAAAATAGATCCAACAATTTAGAAATTTTTATAAAGTATTCACTTGACTAATTTTAGTAGTTGATAAAAGTTTCAAATTCATACATAAATTTTTTAAGTTGTGATTAAAAAACTAAAATAAATTTTATAAAAATCTAGGTTATTGCATATTTTATTGTTTTTTGTTGATTTTTGGATAGTTTTCCTTTACATTATTGAAAAAAAAGAAAACTACCTTTTTAAAGTACTTTACTGGATGTTATTTCTGATTTAAAAAGTTGATATATGAAACTATTGAACCAGCATTTCTACTCAAAAAAGTATCTTCACAAAAAAAAAAAAAATAAATAAATAAATAAAAATAAAAGAAATCAGATTTGTTAAACTAATATAATTTTTGGTACAATCAGAACGAACGTAAAATGCCTATACTCAGAATCACGTTATTAGTATTGTGGGTCATGTTATGTTCAATAATTATGTTGTCGTTAAGTTAAAATGGTTTATTTGGCCTCTGGGTACATGGATACACTTTCTGTTGCTATTCCGTGATAATATTTAACATATTTTAAGCATAAAATAACTGGTAGCTGACTAGTACCTAGAAATTACCGTAACAAATCTAGAATTCAACTAGTGTGTTGTATCTATGTAAAAAAAAATCTGCGCCCCCAAGTATAACGTTTTAATTTCCGGAACCAACTCGGATGCAAACAGTCACATTCAACTAGATGATACCTCCGTTTTTGTAAAAAAAATTGACAGAAAGATAGCTTTTTATCGTCAATAAATTGTGTGTATTAAGGTACTCCGTTTTGAAGTGGATCCATGTAAAATATATAATTGAATAAAGTCTATGGCTTTGTTCATGAAATCGGTACCATTGACCAATATCTTCTATCAATTTTCGATTTAATAATTGATTATATATTTATATCACAGTATTATTAAATTGCAATAGATCATTAATATAGATGTTATAAAAATGGAGGCGTAGCCCATGCCAAGGATTTATACAAAAAAAAAAAAAAATTATAATTTTTGAATGTTTAACACAATAATCCGAATTTTTATAGAATTATCGATAATGACATTCCGCTTTTGCATTGGGAAATTACGATCGCGCTAATTTTAGGTAGTTAAATCTAGTCCATGGAATATTATCTTAAAATAAGTCTTTTATGGATCCATTTTGATTGTCAATGTATTCGATAAATGTGTTCATTGTTTTAAGACATGGTCACAAAAAAAATTATAAAAAGGGAGGGGTAACTGTAGCTAATGATTTTACAACCGAGTGCGTACGTAAACGTGGACCCCCAGACACTTGGGTTCACTTGGCTCCGATTTTTTCAGATCAGGTCATATCCACGCGTTATAAATAACGTATATTTTACTCTCACATGAGTTTCTCGTTTACCACGAGCCGCCAAAGAACTATTTATTATAGTATTATAATGTATAGTTTATTTTACAATACACCAATGTATGCGTCGGCGTAGAAGTGAAGTATTTGAGAAGTGGCAGCTGCGGTTATTTTAAAGGGGTGGGTTGTTTATGACGTGATTTGTTGTGAATATAATGCCACTTATACAAAAGTTCTCGAGAGCTATACTATATAGTGGTTATGCGATGACAAATTGTTGAGGGACTGGATATTGGATAAAAATGTTCGCCTCTGACAATTTTTCAGATCCGTCACACCACTTTATTATTATAATGATTTATAACATAAGTGCATTGTGCGGTGGAAAATTAAAATATTTAGCACCGTCACTCACCTTTTTGGTCTTTTCAAACGTCCACTCGATGGATGCCGGTGGATTGCTGTCCACGTCACACGTTAATGTCACCTGGCGACCGGATTCGGCTTCGACGCTTCTCGGACGGGTTTTGAACTGGGGATAGTCTGGGGAAAGCATACAATTAATACATACGTTGAAAATACGCACACACGATGCGGAGCGAAGAGCAATAATATCGAACCCATAGTAGATATTTAAAATAATAATAATAATAGTATATATATATAATATAATATAATTATGCCCGTAGCAATTCCAAACACTCTCCCCCGCCCCGCATATAATAACAGTAGGTGTAATCAGCGCGTGGTGTAATTTGTACGTGCGACTTGGACGCGTTTCTCGGAGACCGGCACGTAGAAAATAATATCGATCGCGCGACGGCGAATTTCGTGGGTAATAGCGTACCGCGAGTGAACGGAGAAGCTTGGACGATAATCAGAATTTTTTTTTTTTTTTCATTACAATTATTAAACCACCTGTATATCATTAAAAAAAAAATCGTATATTACAGTGATCGAGCGTGGACGCGTACGTACGTTCGCGGATTCGGCGTGAATTAAAAAACGAATTATTAAATAATAAAAACAGAATCGAATTATATTAAAAAAAAAACCGTTCAATTTATACACGCTGCGGCCTGCAAGGTCTCGACGCGCACGCCAAACGGCTGGGAATTAATTAAACGCGCTCGTACAGGTATCTCTGCGTGTATTATATTATATTTATACAGGATTTATGGTTGAGATTATAACGTAGTACACCGCGGCGGGTTTTCGGTACGATCGCCGACGAATGTCTTAATAATAATAATAATAACGTATAATAATAATAATAATATGCAGCCGGAACACCGGCGTGGTCGAGTTTCCTTTATTGTTTTGATCCGAGACTATACGTATATCGTGTTATGATATCGATTGGATCCATAGAAGTCGACCGTTCACGAATTTGATGTGAATATTGCCGCTATATACTAGTACGTAACGTGTTATATCGTGTAACTGGCCGGAAAATTTGTTTACCGGGGTGGGGGGAGGGAGAGGAGGGGCATAGATATATCAATTTAATCTCAATGTCACAAATTACAGTATTATATATATATATATATATAAAGAGAGAGGGATAGTACGCGATTACTATAATATTATTACGAATTGTTTTATAGGTACAGGTACCCGTTAACGAAAAATTATCAACTGAACTAGTTTGGAAAACCAGGTAAACGGTTATTAGGTCGTATTTTAATAACATATTCTTCATTCTTTTTTTCCAGCAGCCTATTTACACAAAACCTTTGTATTGTTATTTACGACATGTATCATCATTTTCCAGTGTAATAATATTATGCCTGATAAAAAAAATAAAAAAATAGCTACACAATTTCGTGTTGCGTATGAAGGAGGTCGCACTAATTAGTTTTAACTCTTCTCGTGACGTGATACGAAAGCTAGTTAACCGAGCTGATGAGTTAATCGTGTGTGTTAATTGCTACAGTTTAAATGTTTCGAAAATCAATCAAGACGTAACGGAATTTGACGGTAAATACTATACGCACTTAAAAGTCGAAAGTTGTACTCGTTTCGTTAGAAATTTATTGACGTATGCAATGATATTATAAAAAATCTAAAAAAAGGACGCATTTCGCACCTTGGGTATTCTTCGATCCTTGAACTCTTGTGGGTGTATTGAGCTTAAAAGAAACGACAAATCATTTCTTAAATAAGACAATTCTGAGCGGCGCTTCAGATTATTTGTGACAATTTCATTTAAAAATTATAAAGTTTGTTATGATAACAAAATATATTTGTTTCTTATTTGGTCTGTTTTATTTTTTACTATTAACTGAGAAAAAAAAAATTTGATGACAATAATAGTGTTAAAATTTCCAAATTTTTTTTTCACATTTTCAAAAATTTTCTTGCTCCAACCTTTTCATTTTACTGTCTATATAAGTATATTTAAATTTTCGTAAAGTTTGAGCTAAAAAATAGATAATTTCTGCTATTAAAGATTGTGAAATGTTGGTCATTTTTTTTTAAATTTTGAGAAAATTATTGAAAATTTCGAAAAATGACGTCATAAAAAACCATCTATAGGTAAATCGTAATTCAAAAAGTTGCTGTTCGAAACTTTTGGGTAAGTATTATTATACGAAAACGTGTTAGAAGACGCAAAAGCTAAAGTAGACAATTTCACCATTTCGTGGGTGTTATCTATGGTATGAGAAAAATACCATAGATAACACGTGTATAATTATGTAGGAACGAGTATTTCAGTTATTGCTATATGGTATCGATCGTTGAGGAACAGGGCAAAGTGTTGTTTTTCCGGAATATTATTTTATATTATGAGTTCGGATGTTTTATTTGAAATTTGAAAAATAAAAGAAACTGGAGAACGATCAAAGGGGAAAACAATATTTGGTACTCGAACGAATAAAAAAACATCCTTGGTTTTTTTCGACGGTTCCTGGGAAGACTTTGAGCGCAGTCTATCCAGTCTCCATACCACGACTGCCTATGATAATATTACAGTTAGCTACCTATATTATGTATATGACGTGCATTTTACTGTTGCGAATATTTTAACTTCGTGTTATTCGAAAAAAAAAAAAGAAAAAAAAAGAAATAAATATAAAAAATAGCATTCTCAGTGCGATAAAACACGTTTACAGTGCTATTATTGCTACGGTATAAGTGATAAACGTAATTCTCGTCCCTCAAATCGTAATATGCCATCTCATAAATAAACAATAAAGGCCGTTCCCTATAATAATACTCGTGTGTGTGTGTGTGTGTGTGTGTGTGTGTGTATAAATATTTACGCCATCGTTCACTCTAGAATGTCAGAATATATTACCCAAGGTGTTTTGCCTAGTGAGTCCGGGGCCAATTATATATTTTTTCAAATACAATATTTTCACACTTTTTTTGGTGTTATTTCAAACAATATCAGTGCTATTTTATGAAAACAATAAATTATTTTCTATTTTTAATCTAAATGAATTCGAGTTTTATTTTTCTTGAAGACAACCACTAATTTTAACTTAACACTCCGAAAGTGAATATTTATTTTTGAAAATTTTAATATTTAAACTTTTATTATTATTATTATTTTATCAAAAGTTTAAGAGTCATTAAATTTAAATTTTAGAGTTGCGGAGTGATGGACAAGCAGCCGTTTCTCGCAACGAATTTACCTCCACTAGTCAAAACTTTAAGTGTTCGTACAATGTCTTCTTTAACTATTGATCGAAAACAAAAATTTGATTATCAATATTTTCGGTAAAAAACATCATCAACGAGGTCGAAAATAATTTATCGCCCTTGCTGTACAATAACCGAACGAAATGACTCGTTTAATTGCTACACACTGCTCATTCGTCAGTCGTAGAAATAGTCACTCCGAAGAAATAGGACCGAAAACAGAGAGCTCCGACCACCAAGGCAGTCAGGTTGCCGACGAATAATTATTGTTTTCGAGAAAAACGAAAATCCCATGAAACTGCGCCGTTCTTAATTATTGTGTACGCGTATACCATTGCCGAATATAATATATTATTATAATGTCGATTTTACGCGACGCACATGTCTCCAAGCAAGTGCCTGCGTACACACATCTGGTTTCACTCGGAATGTGTGACAAAAATGTTAATAAACGACCGTATTATACAACCCAGAAACGTGAAAATCATATCGTCCGCTTCACACGACTAGTGCATGTGCGTGTGTATACGCACGTTTAATGTGTACGTAAACTCGCTTGACGAATAACAGATTTCATATTATAATGTATCATTTGAATATTATGAAAAAATATAAAATATAATGAACGCGCGATCAATCACGAGACGAATGCATATTTTTTCGGTGACACCCGAATTGCCTCCCAAATTCAGGTTGTACACCTTTTTCTAATCGAATCGCCTCCTACATTCGATCAAACATCGATATCGATATTTTTGCATTATTATTATTTATTTTATTTTATTTGTAATTTATTATTATTTATTGAACTATTTACATAATAGTGGTTGTTTCTTATTATAAGCACACTTTTATACGTCCCCACGTTTTGCAACAAGTCGATTATCAAGTCAAAATGTCCTCACGTTGCACAGCAAGCTGAGTGATTCAACATCGGGTGAACTAACTTACACTAGCGGGGTCGATTTCGGCGTATATTCATCAAAATTTATGCGCCACGATTTTTCGTGTCCGCAAATGATACGAATGTATATGACATTATTGTATATATACGTTAGAGCTCAGATATTTTTATGTTTATATATTTATAAATTTTACGCATAATCGGTGTCCATAAATTTATTGAAAATTAAATTTATTCAGACGTCTTTGAAGTCTGATTTTGTTTTTAACCCTATAATATATTATTGAATTACCCGTAATTACCCTTGAAATAAAGGCAAACGAAAACAAACGATAATAATTTAATTAGAACTTCAACTGGAGTTGATATGGTAATAGATACAACATTATAATAATATACGAACAGTCGTTTGAGATAAAATTTGAAAATGAATTTATTACCCGATGAATTTACCTCCTCGCGTGTTCTTAACTCGTGCTGCTGTGATGTAAGAACAATGGTCAGTTTTTTCATAAAGTTCTTATTATTCAAATTAAAAGATAAATATTTTTTGTGTAACCGGATAGAAAAATACAGACATACATTACATCACAGACATTCTCGATCATAAGGGTGGGAGTCTCTTGGTGGGTGTGTGGCAATTATATCTTCAAAGAAACAATTCCGAGCGAAGCTTCCATTAATTATCATACAAAACAATAATTGTCACTTAAATATCGAGTATATTTATTATTTTTTTGACTGAATAATCTACGTATATTTTATTATTCGTAAGATAATGATCAGTTTTGCCGAGTTTCGGAATTTAAAGCTATTATAACTGAAAATTGTCTCAAATCATTTTAACGCAAATATAAATATAAGTGAGCTTATATATGGGTAAGCTTGTATCACATTTTCCATCTTAAAAAATACATTTTATATCTGACATTTCTTTTTAACTTCTCTTTAAAAAAATTTGGCCACTGGTAGAAAAACACATTTGAAATGTTTTGATAAAAAACAATTTCTAATGGATTAAAAGTTTAAAATAATATTGTAAAAAACTTTCAAAAAAATAAATAAATATGTTTTCAAAATTATATATTTCTCTCAAAAATGATAAATTTTTTTTAAAAACATTTTTTAATCTTTATTGTATTATTTTTGATAATGATTGACAATTTCAAATTTCTAACTCTATTAGTTTTTAAGGGACGACTTGATTTTATTAAAATCTAGTTTATGGCTTATTTTACCGTTTTTTCCTAATTTTCTAAAAGTTTTTCCTTACGCTAGACAAAACTGTTGAGAGTTTTTAAAAATGATTTCATTTAACTACAATATAAACAAAATTTTCTACCACAAACAAATGCTTCATACATGGATAGGATTTTTTTTTTGATAAAAAATTAAAAGAAAAAAAAACACTGTAATACCACCAGGTTCTTCGATTTACTCTTAAAATCTAAAAGTTATTTTATCTTTCGTTTAACATAGATGACAGGTGTCATTATTGGACGAGTATTAACCGTTTTAACAGGCAATACTTTTCAACAGACAAATCGATAAAGCTATTATTTCAGCTGATAGAGTTTTAGTCATTAGTCATTACGTATAGTGGAACATGTTATTTTAAAAAGCCTGTACTCGAAAATATAATTTATTCACATGGACGCAGGTATAATTCGATAGTCTTGATCACTTGTCAGATATAGATTTAATGGTATTTTAAATGAATTCATTTCATCTATAAATATATTATAAAATAGAAGCCCCTTTTTTGATGTACTCGCATATCTCGAAAAGTACTCAAAGTATTTCAGTTCACTTTGAATTGGCCGAGTCTCGGGGTTGGCTTTAATATAGAATTCGTTTTAGAAAAATTATTTAGATTGCCAAAAACAACAAAAATGTAAAAAAATAATGTAATATAAAAGTATCATAAATTCATGCTTTTAGTAAAATTGTTAAAAATTACGACCTATATTGATGTTTATATTATTTATTTCTTTCGAAATTAGAATCTCCTTAATAAAGAAATGATTTATCGTTTCTTTAAAATTTCACAAACCCACTAAGAATATTTGACCCGAAGAGCGAAGAATATCCGAGGTGCAAAATATGTCCGGCTTTCTTGCCTTTACTTTACTTTACTGTACTTTTAAATCTTATTTTTACTCTTATTCTTTTTTACAATTATTTGATTCGTATGAATAATAATTATGACCAGGGTTGGCATGAAAAAAGGCCAGTCCAAAACTCCTAAGCTAAACCCACTGAATATTAAAAAAAAAATCTTTGGTGAGCTTTTTTAATAATAATAATTTTGCTATAGGTATTTAAAAAAAAAAGCCGAACATATTTCGTACTATGAGTATTTTTCGCTCCTCATATGAAATTTGCTGAGGGGGAGGGTTAAATTTTAAAGAAATAATGTATGATTTCTCGAATAAAATAATTCCGAACGGAGCTTTCATTACGGTGGTTACCAATGATAAAGATAAATATAATTAAAAAATAAAGATTTATTGAATATTGTTTTAGTAACCATAATACAATAAATGTAAAACGTTATGTAAACGGGAAAATACATAGTTAATAAAAACAAATTGATTAGTTGCTTTCATATTGTATAAATTGTATTATTATAAATTATATATGAACAATAAACAATCAAATCGACAAAAATAACGTGAAAACACAAATTTTATGCTATGTTATAGCTTTGAAAAAATGCGTATTTTGAAAAATCACATCTCTAAAATACTATCTAAAGCCAATCTTGAGCATCTGATTCAAAAAGTTACTGATCGAAACTTTTGGATAAGTTTTTCTGTATGGAAAAGGGTTCACAGAAGGGTAAAATAATAATATCATTGAAAACCATAAACTTTTTTGCTCCGCTTAGAATATAAATTATGACGGGTTTCTCAATATGTGTAGTGATTTGAACTCGCTATGTGCCCTTATTCAAATATAAATAAGATGTAAAAACATCAGTGATGTGACAGTATTATGTTAATAATATTCTTAAAGGAAACAATTAGGTTACTTATCTACCAATAAGGACGCGTTGTCAGGTCAGCTAGTTATGATAATATATACCTATATGATGGCTGCGGATAAATGTTGATTTTTGGTTGCAAATTCACATAAGTGCAAATATGTTTGCTGTAGATCTCCTGTAGTTATTTTTGAGTGCATCTAAAAATTAAGAGCTATAGGTCATAAAGTGATGTACGTGTAATTTAGATTTTTGCTATGGATTCCTTCTATAAAAATAACAATAAATTATAGATATATGATACGTATTTTACTGCAGGAAACTGAATTTATTTCGAGTTTTTGGGATTTTTTTTTTTAAAATTATGAAATTCGCCAAGTATAAAATCTAGACTATTTTCTCATGACAAATATCCGTACTCTACACTCAAAACAGTTCTCCGTATTTATGAATCAATACTTATAATATATATATATATAAAAATAAGAAATCCAGACAGATTTATAATCAATCGAAGGCCAAATTTATCAATAAATAGATCAAAAGGATCCATGCAAAGTTTTAATTTTAAAGCGCGAAAATTGACAATATGTGGTAAATTAATACATTTATTGAATTTGGTAATCATGGTAACACAATTAAGGTTATTAAGGCAACTTCTATGTGCCTTCTGAGTGAATAAAATTGAAGGTTTTGTCTTTTTGTACGGTTTGATCTTCAAAATGGCTGACCGTGTAGAGCGAAATACATTTTAATTGTATTACTTCAACCCGGAGAAACGAATAATTTAACTAGCTTATTGCAATGATTGGATATCGTTCAGAGTTTTTATTTTCCTAAAAATCGTTCTAACAAAACACATCATACGTCACATTTTTTTACTATATTTCAACACATTAAACACTTGTAAAACGATAATAATATTATACCGTCGCGCTTCGAGACTACATCACACGCGTGAATTTGGCTGAACAGCAGATCTGATTAACTCTTGGATATATCATGTAATTATTGTTTAGTAGAAGAAAAACGAAAAAATAAAAATTGTTAATAAAAAACTAATCAAATTTATCTCGCGGCCGTCATTTTTTCTTCTTTTACCAACATTATTTTTCTCCATCAGACAATTATTATTAATTATTTTGGAAAGCGAAACGCTGCTCGAGTCATTAAACATGAATATGGTCGGACGGTTGTTATTGTTATATATATATTTTCGTAAGCTTACAGAATATGTTCAACGTCTTAGTCTGTTCCGATCTGCCCACGCTGTTCTGCGCCTCGCATTTGACCCGCAAGTTGTGCGACCTTCTTGTGGTGTTTAACATCCAGTATTCAGACGTCTCACTTGTCATGTTCTGATCGTTAACGTACCATCGGTAGGTCACTTCTGGCGGGTTGGCGTCGGTCTCGCAAAGGAATTGAATGTCCGTTCCTTCTATCAGTTTCTTCGGATTCTCGGGGATGACCACCGATACCTGTAACTCAATAGAAATAATGCGTTTAATCACCGTTCATTGGCATTATTTTATCAAAACTATGCATATTACTGTACTATATTTTCGAAAAATTATTATAAACTCATGTGTGAAAACTTGCGTTTCACGTGTCAAGTCACGCAGAAACTTTAGATAATTTGTACTGTACTGGAGGCAAAACCAATGTTTTTGAGTGAAACGGTTTGTTTGTTATTTGTAATGAAAATCAAAATAATAAGTACAATCGTTGAGTAAAATATAAAATATATATTATATTATAAATACGGCTTTTAACACGCCGATATTATTAGGAACAAAATAAAAATAATATAAATGGACGATTTCCAATATTAATGTACATTTTGTAATAATTAATTTGTTCTCCTCGATAATGTGTTTCTCGCATAACAAACATTCTCAACATTTTATAGACGATAAAATATGGTAGGTACATTATACATAATACATCTAATTAGTAAACTTAAATTCATTAGGTAAACAGTTTTGATTATCAGAATTTATATTTGTGTATTAATTTTTATAGTTTATCATTACCGTTAAGACCGTTGATATTATTGTATAGTGTTTGAGTAATAAACGTAGGTATTTAAATATTTCATATATGTATATATATATATATATAAAGTGTATTTGAGAAAAAATATTTGTACTTGAAACTTTGGTTGCACAATATTATCATTTTTAAAGTTTTATAGTAAAATAAAGAACCAATTCCTCTTACAAATGGAACAGAACGAGTTTCTTTTCGTATTGGAGGGACCTAAATACCTAATTGATACATATGTAAAAGGAATGCCAACAACATCGCTATTTATTGCTACACTGTGTTTTTGGGGAGAGTAATAATATAAAATTAAGTTCTTGAAATTTTTTGATTTTTAGTTTTTTTCTAGTTATTTATTTCAGTATCAATAGGTTCTCAAAATATAATTTTATACACAAATCCCCCAAAGGTCGTTGTAGGTAAGTACTCGTTTGATTAATGGTAGTTTGTAACAATATTGCGGTGTCAAGTGTGGCGATAATATCATATGGTCTCTCTAAACGTGTTTATTAATAAAGCTTTACGGATCTGAAACGAAACACTCGAGTGCATAAAATGTGATAAATGCATTTTGCTTATAATAACTCATTAAGTATATGAGTATACCCGTGATATAGGTTATATATAACGCGTGCAGTTACTATTTTTAACGATCATCTTTATGCTTTAAAATAACTATGTAATCAGATTATCATTAATATTTCATGGTTTTTTTTAATTAGTGCAATTATTTTTAGTGTGCACTTGTAAAAAGTACAAAGTTTTGCTGTGACATGATAAATCAATATAACAGACGATCGGTGAATTTGTTTCTATCTATTACAATAAAATGAGTTTCATTCGATTCTATAAATTTCGTCGCAAGTAGTTACATATGCTTGTCTTCCGTACTTTCCGACATTTGGGTTAAAATACAATTGCACTGTAATTGTATGACTTATAAAAAGTTTTGAATATGCGACTGACTACGTTCGTTTTGTAGATTTGCTTTTCTAATATCCGACGTGTTGTGTTTTTAAATTTTTTATTTGACACTACTGCAATTTATGTTTATTTTTACAGAACTTTTTCCAGTCAATAATATGATACGTATTGTGTTAATTTTTTTTTTTTTTAACATTTATTTAGACTTCTGTCATTATTTAGAATGGTTGTTTGACGGTCATTGTTTTGGTTTGAACTCTGAGAGTGTCGATTACTATTATATATATATAATATCATTCAAAGATGATGAGTTTGTGTTGATAAGTGTTAACGATCACGTGCGATTAATTCGTGGAGAACGTTTGTACAAACACTCGACGCAAGTCGTATTGATTAACGGGTAAACAAAGAGTGGAAAAAAGGCCTGAACTAATACTTGTACAGCCTAAAAGTATACACTATATAGTATTACTATATTGTGTTGCACGAACAATGCATAGAACAGGACGTGCGGTGATCCTAATTTCACACAGACCGCCATCATGCCGGTGCTTCATATAATAATTAACTCAAGTGATGAAAATTTGTATTAAACGGAACAATATGGCTGCTGGTAATAGATGGTACTTTAAATATATTTTTTTCGAAATCGAGAGTATTTATATTGTTTTGCGCGAATCATTAATGTACCTATTACAACGATTTGTCTAATATATTATGCTGTTACACAAAACTAATGGTCTTAACTGCCCTGTCGCTATTCCTGACCGCGTGGTCTCAGTTTTATAGATAATAATCGTATGAGTACATAACGCGCGATATAACTACGTGTGCGTCTACTCGATATAAACACTGTGGATTATGTAATATCATTATTCGGCCTACAGGTTACGGAAGATGAGAGCATTTGATGCATTTGAGATTGTAGTGACGTAAACGAGACGACAATGGAACCACGTTGAGGCGGAAAACCCAAAAATTAGATATCAACTTGAACCGAAGGATATTAAGGAACTGCCCAAAGAAACATTAGAATGGACAATGGCCTTAGACATAAGTGTTTGAAGGTGATAACTGAACGTTGGATTGTAGGACTGTAAAGTGGTAAAACTCACAGCAACAAAAAAAAATTAACTAACAAATTCAATCATATAAAATGACTCATTTAAATTTGTTTTTTACCAAAACACTGTTACAATTAAAAGGTGAGGGGACATTTTTTTGTGACAGTTATGTCTGAAATTCTACCAGACCGATTTGCATAGTTTTTTATCAAACGAGAGACTTGGTCTGCAGATAAAACACCTAATGAGAAAAGTCCAAAAAATTTAATTAATTAAATAGTTGTTAGAAATACTCGCTTTTATATGTATACGTGTATACGATATATATTTGTCATTTAGTCCATGAAAAAATATATTTTGCTAACTGCAAATCCTCTGGATGTTTATACGAAATTGAATAGATCTTATACCTACTTTCCAAATAAATTATATTCTGAGGTAATAACTCTTTATGGGGAACACATGGACCAACCGTTATCAATAATGTGTGACAAAAACTGAATGTAATCGCAGTGTAATAATGGCAATATGTTTTTTTTTTCCATCAGAGTAAAATTACAAACTTTACAAAGTACTAATAACAAGAAATTTGTATATGATGATTGATGAGACAATATTTTAGATAATTACTATTAAGTGACTAGATTTAAAAAAAAAGTAATTTTTAGTCAGTAAAAGTGACTTATTTCCAGCCCTGCAGAGACGTGAATTATTGTGATCATGACTTAAGTCTGTTTTTGTATTTGAAATTATTCTATAAAAGCGTCTGTAGAAATTGTCAATGCAGCGTAGAACGAACAAAACAGATCGTATTATTACCCCGAGTCGGAGATATCATTCTATCGGACGAATCGCACGGTTTTTCTATTCGATTTTCGTGGTAAAAACGCGCTCGTCTATCTGTAACGCACTTATACGCCGTCTATATATATATATATATATATTTAATGTCTCGACATTCTCGTGTAATAAATGATTATTTTACACGATGTTTTACCGTGCACCTATAGACGACGCGCGGCGGTGGTGGCGAACACATTATCCCGGGTAATGGTGTGTGATGGAGATATTCACACGCGTTGGAGTCGTCTCCGTCGTCATCGTCGTCGGTGTCCTCTACCGCACTACTTAGGTCCTATTGTGTGAGGAAATATTACGTACTCGCGGTGAAAAGATTTTCCGTGTAAGTCGGGGGCATTGATTGTGATAGAGAGGAAGGGCGGTTTAGAGAGTGAAAGGGAAACGGAAAAAAACAGAAAAACGAAACATATATATATGTATTATGAAAACGAGTATTGTATTAAACTCAGTTAAAACCACGCGGTGTACATGGTATATAATACATGTACATGTATATAGGTACCCCGTGCAGGCATCTTGTCATTAATATATATTATAAAACATATTATAAAAATATATACGTTAAAGGCTATGGCGGCGGCCTTGTGCGTGTACGTTCGCATGTGTGTCATATGGGAAGCGAAGAGATTTCAACCGGGCCACATGTGTGAAATGGTTACTATATAATGTATATTATAGATGTGTGTGTGTGTGCACGCGTGCGGGCGGGGACGGGGGATAAACGAAGGATGTACAACTTTGACGTTTGTCTGCCAGGCGTTATTACGGTTAACAACACCACGCGGTGTTGTATTTTGTTCTAGTATTTTTTCAACACAGAAGTCCGGAATAAAGTTTTTAATGAGATAATATTATTATATTGTATTATATGATTTTTAATGGCTACAGGGTACCCCGTACTTATGCGCGAGAGGAGATCGAGGTGGCGGCGGCGGCATCTCAGACCGTGTAGTGTTTCATTTATTTTTTTTTTACGTTTCCGACTGTGTGTACAGTATTTTTTTCTTTTCTTTTTTTTTTTTTTTAATTCAACGTTAACCCGACAACATTCGTCCGTTCGTCTCGAACGAAAAAATACGAATGAAAATATTATGACAATGATTACAGTACTATTTTTGATGATTCGGTCTCGTAGCGCTGCCACCGCACATCTCTCTACAGACACAACCCTTATACGTGCACGACAACAAGACAATAAGATGTACGCGTATCACGTCGTAGCAGCGAATCAATTCATATTCATCGTAAATTTACTAATAATAATCAAACTAATAATTCCGCGAATTAATTTAATATGAATTATTTATGAGAAGAGTAAAACTTCCCCGACATCTATTGATAATTCGTTAATATTTATGGATCTCCAATTAATAAGCGATTTTCGTTCCTGCGGAATTCGTACGACAGTGGGACAGTACTTTTTATTCGAAGATAATCGACGCGGAATAGATGCACAATATTCGTGTAGCGAAAGGAGCAGATGTCTAATGAATCCATATTTTTCTATAGGACTACTGCATATTGTTTTTATTTCGGTTATAAAAGAATAATTTACTAATATACAGCATTAAAGAAAAATATACGTAGAATATAAGAGAACAAAACGTCTATAACACATCAAAAATATACAAATTTCGTGTATGCATATACATATAGTTGTTTAATATTCCATTGGAATATTAATTAATTCTTATACTCGAAATCCTATCCGTACAGTGTAAATATGTGCGTGCGTGCGACCGTAATAACCGGGTGTACGTGAATAACGGCCTGCCCGTGCGTGTGTACACCCCAATATTATGGACCGTGTCGTTTGGCTGAGTCTGTTCACAATACTCGCTCACTAATTTAGACCGATATTATAATAATTTCGTTTGTCGTCGTTGTTATTATTATAATAATTGTTACGGAGGACGACGCGGCGCGCAATGTTCGCAGCGGCCTCGAGAAGATCGGATCCCGGACGAATTATTACCGTCATTGTTTCCGTCGCGTACGTGATGGTATATTATTTCATTACGCGTGGGTACCTACTAATAACGTCATTACACACGGTACAGGTGTTTTCGTGATATCAAAATCACATTTTATGTATGGTTACGACAATTTCTGACTCCCTGAATACGTGCGCGCTCAGGTAAGTACTAAGTAGTGTGCACCGTACGGGTTATAGGTAGCATGTTTCATGCTGTGTGTGTGTGTGTGTGTGTGTGTATTCATGTGTATATAAGTATACAGCGTGTTTTAGTCTCATTACACCGTGTGCGTCTCACACATTGATTATTTATTTATTTATTTATTTTGAAGTATTTTTCTGGAACATTTTTTACACGTACAATTTAAAACAGTTTTAACATACTGTGTATACTTTGAAAAAATAGAGTGTAATTTTTTGAACAAAAATATGTATATGAGAATTCATAAACAACGTTCCGCCTAAAAACAATAAATTGAATATGTCATGAAATAATAACGAAATTAAATTTTCCATTTTTTGAATTTACATTTATTTGGATCTTAATAAGAAATTTAAACTTTTAAAAAATTACTTATTGAACCAACCGTTGGAAAAATTCAACCATAGCTAGAAAAATACACGAAGAATTTTTAATAAAACACAAAAAAAAAAAAAAAAAAAATATTCCAGATTAAGAATTAAATATTTTATAAGAAAAAATGTACACAATAAATGAGATATTTCCATTAGTTCCAAATTTATAGTTTGCCATTTATTTTACTATTAAGAATTTTGAAAAATGACCACTTAAAAGTACCATGCGAACAAAGATCTCTACACGTATTGGTCTGAGCACTTTTTCGATTAAAAATAAATAAACATCAATTTAAAAACACCATCTTCATGGTTCCACTCAAAATCTAAAAAATATTAGAAAAAAAACGTTGTCGTGTATAATTTTATTTATGAACACACACACACGTAGATATGCATGAACAACACGAAAATGAGAAAAAAAATCTTCTAGAAGTAGTGAGTTAATATGTATATTACTATGGCGTTGCATTAGTTATTTATAAAACAAACAAAAATCGTTAATTTCTCAATAAATGTATACTAATTAAAATAAAGTTGATCTCTTGGCGTACACATAAAATACATTTCCATGATAATTAATATGTAAAACGTGTCAGCATGTATGAATAATTAATTGTATACTAGTTTCTAAACACGACGTTTGATCGGAGATACTTTCAACGATATAAATTAATACGAACGACTGTCGTTAATGGGTTAATGACATACCTACCGCGAAGTAAAAAAGAATAATTAGAGCTATTTTCCAAGACAAATTTGGTCTTAATAAAAGCAGTATATCGTACAACATGGATGAGACTACCGCGCATAAGCATTTGTTGCCAGAACAATAATATGAGTGTCCTGGGTCCAAACTGATGGAATTTGATAATTTTAAAATTTTAATATTCGATTCAGTTATAAAAGTTATCAAAAAACATTTTTTTTTTTTTTTTAATTATTTCAGTATACTGAATTCTGATTTCAGTATGCTTTACAATAATTATCTAAATTACAATTCAAAATGATTTATTGATCATTTGTGTATATTGAATAAACTGTTTGTACATAATATAATATTGTATGGGTCCTATTATTTTTTATTTCGTCACGGGCCCTATATTTGGTAAATCAGTTGAACAAGGGAAGTTTCCTTGGGTAGTAAACATTTCTTAGACTGTATTCTCGTTTTGTATAGGAGTGTCGGAGTTTGCGAACTATTTGACAGTTAAATTTCAGTATTGTCATACAGCGAGACAATATAATCGCCAATACATATTCATGTTCAGACATAATATATAGCCTGCCGTTCGCGCGATAAATCGAATGCGATGCATTTTAGCTGCAGATAAAACTCGACGGTTCGTTAAAAAAAAAAAAAAGAAAAAAAAACGCTTATAGCATACTATTTTAGCGGTGACAAAGAGTCGATATACGGTTTCCGGTATATCGGGGAGAAACTAATATTTCGCCTCTGGGTGCATTGGGGTGTTATTGCTGCGCGCCCGCCATCGCATGCGGTGACCGAAATGTGTCCGACGAAATCGTTGCAACATGTCCCCCGTGCGTCGAATGAAATAGTAGTTTTACCGAACGATTTTCAGAAAAAAAAAAAAAAAAAATCTGAGTACGCTAAAACGATGACGATTCCGAGAGGACGTGCGGAGAGGACAGGATGAGACGCGGCGATGGAATGTTAGAGCGCACAAGATGTGTGCTATCGATGATCGTCATTTGTGACGCCGACGTCATCTCTGATGATTTCCATTGCCATCTGCGGCGCAGAACGGCCTACCCACACGTATCTACACTTACACGGTGTACACGAGCGAGCACATTATGCACTACTGTACTTATATCATTATATAATAATATGTATATAGTATAGTCGTATGGCTAATGATAACAAAGCGGACGACCGGCAACGAGTGTTCCGAAAATTACGAGCATCGAACGGATTCGTAGATCGAATCGTGATGATAATAATAATAATAATAATATGCATACGCGCACGGATAATAATAAGATAATAAGAATGGCGGGCAACGCGTAAACTGAGAAAATCGTTTTATCTGCGAATCTTGTGCGCGTGCAATTGCGATTATCCCTGCGCGGTTATTACGCAGCGCCTATATGATCCACTCGTGTGACTTCGAAGGTGCTCGAAATACGTCTCGAGCACAAAGAAAATGCTCGAGCAGTATCGATTAATTGTTCCAAATGAAGACCGAATTTAAGGAAGTCATTAGAGACACTGGCTCTGGACTCTGTGATGCAGATTGCAAAACGAATTTTATTTTTAAAACTACTTTGAAAACTATTGACTTTATTAGGCGAGTAATAGTTATTGTGAGAGTTACGTGTATTTTATAATGTTTAACGAAAAAAAGAAAAAAAAAAAATTATCACATTCTGATTCAACGAAGGGTTTTGCGTTTTCTAAAAACACTAAACTGATAATAGAATATTATCCATTGAGCTCCACTCGTGCAACGATTTATTGATTTTAAATTTAAAATAAAGCCATTATATACAATATAATAATACTCCAGCTGATGATATTATCGTGAAAATAATTAACTTAAATTACATCCACTGATCATTACCAATGCCCGAAATAATTATCTTATGTTATCTTGTGGGACATTTAGACCACTTTAACTACCGGAGAACATAATAATGGACACTTCACTGCAAAGCCAATGCATTCTTCGTCTTACTTAGAATAACAAATCTGTTAACTGGCTTTTATTTATTACAAAACTCTATGTTTCACAACGTTTTAACCATAAATTAGTATGCATTAACATACATTTTCATGAACTGATTAAATAATTATATTTTTGAATTTTATTTCATCAATTAAAATTATATAAGAAAAAAAAGATTTTTTACATATTCGATTTTATTCTGTACTCGTACGTATTCATGGTTCATATTATAATATACCCAACTACGTTTTATTGTTTTGACTTAAAGTATTTCAAATATAAGATTTAAGATCAGAGTTCTTTTTTAAGCCATAAATGATTATTTAAAAGTGGACCTTGGAGTATGGATTTGCTCCGGCCCTCACTAGTCTAAATCTAGTTCCGTATGCACAGGGGAGAGGGCAGTGGAAAATTATAAAAGTCGAGAAAATAATACACAGAATACGCGGATTCGCATAAATGACAAAATACTGCATGAAAGAAAATAGTGATAAAACGAGAAATATCGTTTTCGAGAAAAAGGTTTTTGAAAAAAACAATATACACGGAAAAATAATATTTGAGAAATATTACATACGAGAATAATATTGTACAAGATATTAAAATTCGAAATATTTTGCATGAATGTGTTTGTGACAAAGATATTTTATAATAAATTGGGAAATAGAATAGGTGGATTGAAAAAATAGGGAAATTAAAACTATTTAATATAAACCATGATTATTTTTCACTGGAATAATGATAAAGCGCGAGATGATTAAATAAATAATTCTTAAAATTTTAAAATTCTCTTGTATTATTTATTTTTTTAAGACTTTATTTGAATTATAAGTGTCAAGTGTAATATTGAAATTATATTGAACATTTACCTTTTCCTTAAATGCCATTTGATTCAAATATGGGAGGGGGTAAAATGATAATTTTGATAATTGTTACAACAAATTATAATGTTTTCTTGTATTTTATAGTATGCGTTTCTTATGAGGAAAATTAATGAAAATGTTGCAAAAATTGTTCTTAATTTTACTTAAAAACGTTAATAATAAATATGAATTTAATTTAATTTTCACTTGCAAATGTAATTAAATATTATAAGTGTATAATATTAGGGCAATGTGTGTAATAGGGATAAACCACTTAGATTTCCCTTTTGATTTCCACTTAGATTCCATTGAAAGTATTCAATATTTATTGAATATATACCGTGACTTAAAACAACCAATATTTGTAGGGTGGAAAAAAGTTTGGGAACTGTATTAGAGTAATTCCTTTTCCGAGTAAAGTTTGTCGTTTTAAATTGTATTTTACCCGATTATCACTTCCTTTATTTTTCTGCTATTTACGCCTCCCCCTTTTTACGGGGTTTTCAACGTGATTGCACAACATGAAATCATGCATACAATGTGTGGTCATGCGTAGCACAATACGAATTTAGCATAACAGAATAAATATTGATAGTAGATAAATCTGCTTTGAGTACATAACGCAGATTTACGAGTATAGACCGACGTTTCCTGATTTATAGTGTATTTTTTTAAGGGAAAAATGCGTCAAATGACAATCTCTATTGAAACGTTACAATATAATAATAATAATAATTATTATTACATTATTGCTCCGGTATTTCTTTGCACTATCGATTCGATTATTAAATGACGTATTTTTTGTTCATAAGCTCAATATTTAAATTCAATTATTATTATATCTTTGTGTTTTCAAGTACGTGGAAATTTAAAATAACACTAAGTACTAATATTGCCTATTTCATTTAAATGAGACAACGACATGGTGGTACCTATTTAAAATTTTTAAAGGATATTAACTACGTGTAAATTATCCGTGTGTACATCACGTATATTAAATACACATATATATATATATCTATACATAAATATTTGTACACTATATTTTAGCATAATATTTTTAATATATCGTGACGTACGTGGAATATTATTATACGGGGGGTACTCGTTAAAAAATGTTTAAAATACTCAAACGCAGGTATGACCACAAAGCCGCAGAGGTGGTGGCGTCGGTCGTGGTCGTTTGTCCCGCACAGTAATATTAAACGTATAGTATTATTATTAATATATTAATAATTAACCGCAGAGTTGATGCACGCTGCCACGGTCAGGTTTCGTCGTCGTTGTCGTGACACAAATCGATCATTATTCTCGACGCGCAACGAGCGGGCGTACGGTAATAATAATAATAATATATTTATCATATTATTATTATAATAGCAATTTACCGCGTCGCTGTTAATTATTACAGTTTTAATAGTACACGCGGGTGTTCATTATGCGGACATGACTAGGTATATTATAGCGTATATTATATTACGTCTACGTTACGTACATTACACTATATTATTATTATTATTATTATTATTATTACTATGATGATTATTTTTCTTCTCCTGAAATAATTTGCATCTGTCGATCATCACCGAATGCCACGCAGCGGCATATACAGACGCGAAACACGTTATACACACACATACATTTAAGCCCTTTTATTTCTCCTTCGACTCAACGCCGCCGCCACCGCGTTCATTAAACATGTCGACGATCGTTAATGCCACGAATAAGTCGTCATTAGTCATAGGTTTAGTCGTCGATAATGTGCCATATTGTAAGCCACGGAAATGACGTATGTGTATTGTGTAATGGTAAATAATTGTTTTTGAAAAAATTACAACGCGTTTGCTGAGGGAAACTCTTTACTGTTTCCTTAAATTCAAACAAATTTATAATTATTTCCTAAAATTATTATTATTATTATTATTATTATTTTGGCAATTCATCGAATATACCAACAGCGTACACACACAGTTCATACTCCAAGTGCTGAAAGAATTCTCATTTAGATCCAGCTTTCATCCTCGTTATAATTACGGGTATTCTTGTGTGAGTAGAATTATTATTAACGAGTTTTGTCGTTTCCACGAAATCCGGCTGTTTTAAACATAATATAAGTTTTTCGCGTTATACGCGATATATCAGAATTGGATCAGAAAAGTGTTGACCGGTCAACGCTGTTCAAATGCAAAGAACAAACAGGACTCGTATCACACATAGTGTATATTTGCGTTCGGCACAGGAAAAATATATACTTATGTACTTCGATACGTCTGTTGTAGCTGTCGTGTACACATCGTCGTGGACTACTGGTGGAATACGCGAGCGCGTTATACACATAATTCGTGCGGTTATGTGTCCGAAAACAAAGCGGCGTGAAAATGTTTTTCCAAACGGCCGTCACAGTGGTGGGGTGCGGGGAAGGTCTATTATTATTATTACTATTATTGTCCGGTAATAGTGTTTATTGTCGGAGAGGGCTCAAGACCGCGCGACTGTGTTCGCCTTTTTCCCACGCCCGCTCGACGACAGACGTTGAGACGTCAGCCCCGTCAGTGCTTTGCAGTCGACGACGCGCCCTCTGTTTTTCTTTCATTCTTCCTTTCTTTCCATTTTTTTTGTTTCTTTTTTTTTTTTTAACTCTTGTTGAAACGTCCGGACGTGGCGTTTTATTTTATTATTATAGCTTGCGCTCTTGTGCGTATATACATATATATAATATATATACACACATACAGGTGTGCTATGTGGCCTATGGGTGTGTGTGTGTGTGTGTGTATTATATGTACCCCACAACGACTGTGTGTACCTACCGACAGACGGACAAAATAAAACTAAAACACTCGAGAGGGTGGGTCAAGGGGTGCAGGCGAGAGGTTTTTACATTGCTGACATAAATCACGCCCCGCCCGCGTCGTAATCGTTTGTGCCCGAACGCGATTAAAAACCGCAATAGTTCGTCGTATGAAATATCCATTACGTCCAACCCCTCTCTCTCTCTCTCTCACTCTCTCTCTGCCTCTCATTCTCTCACAGACTCGTACACATGTATACCAAACACACACACACACACATACACACACGTTTGCACGTGTAAATAGTATACTTTCTATGCGTGTGGTTTACAGAGTTTCCCAGAATGCAAAAGCAGAGGTTACCCGCGAAAATCGACTGCCACTCTAAAGTTTAAACGTATTTTAAACCAAGTCGATCCCGGAAAAATAAAAAAAGGGAAACGAATTTCAATAAAAAAATATTGTCTTTCATAATATTTTAGAGGACGCGTTGTCTCCGTTTTACCGACGTGCAGTGTAATAAATTCGAGTTCGGCAGAATCAATTTTATATCGCCAGCTTTAATATTAGAGCGAAGTGGCGTATTACTATCAAACTTAAAGGCGAAAAAAACATTATTTGTTTTTGTACCTCGATTTTTTTACGATATTTTAATCTTCAAGCTGTACAGTTGCGTAAAATATCTACAACAATTTGAAGCCACTCTTAACTCGCGTGAAAATTGAAATATCGTAAAAACCCGACGCACGAACACGGATAGTTTTCTCGTCTTCGAGTTTTTTAACATGTAAATTTTCTGTTATATTATAACTATCGACATAAAATCGGTTCTACTGAATGGAAATTCGCTATATTATCGTACGTTGGTACCACGGACACAACACATACGTGCGTGCGGTCTTCTCGAGTTAAAAGTATGTGATAGATAGCCTATAAAGAGAACAATAGAACTCAAAAATCTCAAAAATAATTATTCTCTTAAAAAAACTACAATACTGCGTTGTAACGTACGAAACAAGATTTAAGACAATGCAGAAGACCACCCTGTATACACTAAACGTATTTCGTGATTTTCCGACTCGCAGACTGCATTTATACATTATTTGCATTCACGCAGCACAATATGGCACACTTGATGAGTTGAACGACGGGAATCGCAGACGCGGCCGTTCACAATCACGCCCCACGGTGTTATTATCTATTTGCTTAACACCGACATTCGAGGTAACCGTATGATTAAAACGGGGAAACAAAAGATCAATTATTATGTGTGGCAATAATAATTGCACTCGAGTAGATTTCACGCCGTTCGCCGATTTGCATGTGTACACGACGCAAGTGCACAAACCGCACCGACTACGGACGAAATGACGAAGGCGTACAATATATAACTAAAGCTAAACACATGGCGCGAGGTAGACGAAACGGTGAAAATGAAAAAAAATAATAATAATAATAACAAACGATGGAATACAAAGAGATAATTTGTTGACCGTGTACGATATTATTATTTTGTAGTCTACAAACTAAGTCTCACTGTCGTAGACGGTTTCAATCAGACCGTCCAAATGCACTTATTTTTCCAATTTTCTACTACAGGTATATATATTATAATAACTATTCTTACTCACAAACGTGGTTGTGATAGAACCAGCCCATCCGTATTACAATACTGTGCAAATACTCACAACATATATATTGTTAATTTATTCTTTACATTTTTAGTTTCAATTTTCTCTCTTTTAGATTCTATGTACAGTGAAGAAGCTTGTGGTTTAAAAATGATGTTTATTTATACATATATTTTCCTGAATAAAATATTTGATTCTTAATCCGGTAGAAATTCTTTTTTACCTTAAGATTCCTCTTATATTTTTCTACACGTTATATAATTTTCATGGAAATTGGCTCAATAAATAATTTTTTGATAAGCGTTTAAATTTTAGAATTGGGGATCAAATGACAGTTTATTCAAATAATAAAAGATTTTTTTCCCCTTATTATTACGTTACATATTCAATTTATTGTTTTTAGAGCGAAAAATTGTATACCAATTTACTCATATATAAGTCAACTCTTATTTACGTCTTAGATTCTGAATGAAGTGAAGAAGCTAGTGTTTTTACAATGATGTTTCTTTCTTTTTTTTTTGTTATTTTATTTCTTTGTCTATTTTTTTTTCTGTGTACAACTTTTCGTATAGAAATACTTGCCCAAAAGTTTCGATCAATAACTTTTTGAAACCAGATTTGCCTCTAGATTGTACTTTAGAGAAGTCATTTTTTAAATTTCTCAATTCTTCAATGTTTTTTTTTTTGGAAAAAACTACCCAAAATTTGACAAAAACCGTCATTTTTTGATCAGAATTTTATGAAAATTTAAACATAGATAGAAAATCCTATAAAAAAGATTTTGGCGTAAGAAAATTTTGAAAATGTGAAAAAAAATTTTGACATTTTTTTTTCTTATATTATTAACTTCCTTCGTTCAGAATCGTTTTACTGAAGAAATGATTTATCGTTTCTTTAAAATTTAATACGCCCGTCAAGAGAATACCACCCGTCGTGCGAAGTATGTCCGGCTTTTGTTAAAATCAGTTGTGAAGATTTTTAATCATAAGAGCTTTTTAAACTTTAAAACGTGGTAAAATTAATAATTTTCATGAATATTTTAATGGTCTATCGTTCCTTTAAAATACAACACACTCACACTGTTTCTTTTGTTATTAAATTAACTCTGAGCGGATCTTCAGTTTATTCAAAAAAATTTTACTTAAAAATTATGAAGTTAGTTATGATTATAAATAAAAATTATTTTTATTCGACCAGTTTAGTATTTCATTATTAACTGTGAATGATATAAAAAAAAAATTTGATGAGAAAAAATAGTATTAGAAAAAAAATTTCCAAAAATTTGTCTTATACATTTTCAATTTTTTTATTTTTTAAATAATTATCATCTATATTTAAATTTTCATGAAGTTTGGATTTAAATAAGATAGTTTTTGAGTCTTCCTTGTTAATTTTTGGATCATTTTTCCTAAAAGTTGAGAAACTTATTGAGAATTTCGAAAAAGGTCCTCTTTATAGTACCATCTAGAGGTTTCGTTGCTGTACGAAACTTCTGGACGAGCATTTTTGTATGTTTAAACGTGTACATATAAAAACTAGCATCTTCACTCCATTCAGAATCTAAAATACAAATCGACGACGTAGAATTAGTTTTATTTGAAATCGTGCGACCCCTCGTTAGACGTGCAGAACGCACTAGAGACGCCGCCATTGTCGCAGGTCGACATCATAATGTCAAGGCGTTGCGTGTAACGACCTTCACGATTATATGATTACAATCGAGTATAAATTAATTGGGTTGAGAGGATTTCGCGCGAAACGAGGAAAACGGTTTGAACTGGAATTTTTGGTTTTCGTAATACAGAGCAAACGATATTACTATAATAAAAAAGGCGAGTATTATTTCTGTATACCAATTCAAATGTAACTATATTATTGTATATAGATTATATGATGATAGAAGATGTGTAAGATTGACGAATAAAAGATTTTTTTTTTTTAATCTCATTTTATCTGAAAATATATTATTATAGGTATACGATTATTAAGTGGCAGACACTTTAAATGAGATTATCGACAATTAATCAATCATTTTCCGTAAATTAACACGCTTTCGAATCGTTCTATTAACTCGATAATCTGTTTATAGTAAAGCCATTTTACGCGTATAAATTGAAGCCCGTGTATCGATTACGACCGTTCGTTCAATTCTCGACTAATATTCGCGATGTTATTCGTAATTAACATTAAATAAAAAAAAAAAAAAATTAGCAACAACTCGATATTTTCAGAATTAAATTCGTAGAGCTTTTGGCTCTATCCGGTTCAAATATTCCTCACAAAAGGTACCTTCGAGAATATGTCATTGGCAAGTATTCGGGTTAGAAATTTGTAACATCAAAATATGATATTTAATCGATTAGGTTGAGTTTTTAACCAAACCATTCGTCCCATAACGGCCGGTTATCTCGCTTCTGATGTTGAAATAATTAAATGACGTATAAAGAGCGCGCTTTGAGCCGTAGGCAGTTGTAATAGATTTATTAACGAGGTATTATTAGTTGCACGTACTGCATTGTAATAGTTGTGTGCGTTGAATTTAACTCGATAGTTTAATGCGATTACCGGCAAGGCAAATGTTCTCTGAGGATATTATTAATCGCGACCGATCGCGGTCAAAGTGTACAGCGTATAATACACCGCGAAATTCCAAAGCATTGATAGTTTAAGTGCAGTATTTGTGCCAAAAGTGATACCTACATCTGTGCTTATTCAAAAGTGAATTCAGACGTTTGTCACGTTAAATTATTACTTTTCACTTGACCGTCACGTCTCTCACCCGGAGAATTGCTTTTGTAAATAGATATATTATACTTTGATAAAAAAAAAAAATGTACTCATATCATGGCCAGTATTATATTATTATAGAACTTAAACCTGACTGTACCAACACCGATATTAAATAACGTCATATAATATTATGCTGTTCGCTAGACAAAAAAAAAAAAAATCAAGACCGTACTACAGTTACGTGATTCACTATTTTCAAAAAATATATATATAAACGTTTTCTTTGAATGGTGAAAAACAAAATTAATTATTATTTAACACCTACAATTAACAAAAGCCTAATTTTCATAGGTACTAGGGAAGCTGGTGTGCATTAAGTTGTGCAGCCGCTCAGAATAAATTATGCATGCGTTCAGTCATGATTAACCGAATCACGTACATATTTTTTTAGCTACACCGAGTCTCTGTTTTAAAACATGAGTTCAATAAATTAATGTAAGAAGTACCTAACCTGACCCCGCGCACCTTGCGAGAAACTGTTGCTAAAACTCTAGAAATGTATACTTTATAAGCGCACTAGTGCTTACATAAATTTCATTAATGTACCACAAAACTACAAGCAATTTACGTACACTTCAAGTTGCAACGAAAAGTGTATAATGTGTTGTTTTCGCGTTGTAATATTTCGATGAACCCAGTAGAAATAATTAAAACAAATATTAATGAGGAAACTAGTTTTAAAAAGTTCGAGTCGAATAGTTCGATTTTTTTTTCACGTTAAAAACAGTCGGTTAACACATTATGTTATTATAATAAACATTATATGATATTATATATACATGTATTTAATTTTTATTGAACAGGTATGGTATCGCTATTTGGAACTCGATTATTATACATACTTGAATAGTAATAATATTGTATTAAATACCCATTAATATTTGAGATATTCGATTCAGAGGCAGTATTCGAAGTACTTCTATGAATTACATTATTTATTTTTATGTTCTACGAAACTTGGTGGTGATAATAATATTATATTATATAATATAGAGCTGCAACGTATTAATAATAATTAATAGCGATATTCATTCGACGCGTACTCGATTAATGTAATAAAATCAATGGGCAACACGAGGTACTCGAAAAGGTTTAAACGTTTTCGCTCCCATATTATACGTCAATATTGAGTATGTCCATATACGCGTGCACCGTGATCTGAAGATGGTAATTTACGATTTTTTATTTATTATTATTTTTTTTTTTTCCGTTCACATACATAATATATTACACGCGCATGTTTAGCTTTGAAACTTTTTTTTCGATTACAAAATAGGTGTTTTCCTTTAACGTTGTATACATATATACACATTCGTGGTGTTCCTCCGACACGTAGCTCCGACCTATAACATATTATTCGCTGGGCGGTTCCTCATACGCACCTGCACAACGTTATTGGCGAGCTGTAAAAATCAATTTATCGGCTATTATTCACGTTTCTCGATAAACGCACATTACATTATGTCTCTTGCAGAGTTATTTCCAATAATAATAATTATGACTACTTAAACGGTCGCGCGCGCTGTTGTGTATAGAAACGCGATTGCGGCATTGGGTTTTTTAGGTACGTTTAGGTTCGAAAAACGAATAATCGTTAACCGACGAGTCTAATCCAGAGTTGTCCTAATAATAATTTATCAATTTAGCGTTATATCGTATAATATGTTAATTTTTCCTACATAACGTAACGTTTTTTTTTTCTTTTTTTTTTTTTTTTATTGATATTTTTATTTTTATAATCGAATAACCCGTTTCTTCAATTCGTTATAAATGTTGACACCGAATCAGAAATCAGCAATAAAACGTATTTCGTGCCTTGTATGATAATTAGATATATATATATATATATTTATTTAGTACCTATATACTATATTTTTCTGTTTTAATTCGTCGGAAAATGCTAATATCTATATCGTATAATCTAGAAGACGTATGTAGTGTAATAATATTGTGAAATCGATAAAACTCTAGAGTACATGATTAATTTGAAATTTGTCTTTATAATATTATGTAAATATCAAAAAATATCCATCGTCTTAGTGAATAATATGGCTACATTACGTATTTATTTATATTCTAATCCATAGCCCCGAAACTGATCTTTGTAATCGGCGCTCGGGACTTTATACGCATTTGCATATTTGTTCGAAAAGTAAACAACGGGAAAAATCAAATTCGATAAAAATTTAATTTATAGCGACTAAATTGAAAATTAAAAAATTTTGAATACATATTTTAATGTCTTTTTTTTTTTTTTTTTAATGCATATTTTTATGTTTTATGGATTTTGATGGCATTTTTTACAGTATAAAAAAAATTTAATTATTATTATTTTTTTATTCAAATTTTGTATCTACTTAAGAAACCCTCTCTAATAAGCTATTAAATAATTTATAGCTTTTATAGTCCAATGGAAAGTTAAAAAATAGTTTTCAGGGCTGAACATACTGACGTCTAGAGAGACGTACATAGTCTAAAGTTGTAGACTTTTCTAAAGTTTTAGACAGTGTCAAGTTTATAAAAATATAGAACTCTAATAGTAAAATTATATTATTTGAGATTTTACACAAATTAATCTGACTCTATCACACAAAATTACATAATAAATGCATTAATACAATTTAAAAAGTTTTCAATACCTCACTGTATTCAAATTTTAGGTTCTTATCGTTCAAAAAGTATTGAGTGACTGATTGTGGTTATTATAGCATACCCATTTTAATTTATACTATTTACGAAATTTGTAAATATTTTTTAAAAATTTTTAATGGGCTGTTATAGTTTAAGATAGTAATTTATCATCTGGATTTTATAGATATCATATATTTCCACTCTGTTCATAACACACACATAATAACGATAAAACAAAATAAAATAAAATAATATCATTAATTTATTAAATTCTACATTTATTATATTATATAATTCTATCACTATTATTACTGAATTTAAAAAAATAGTAAAAATAATATAATATATATTATATTATTATTTGTCAATTATGTCATTTATAGTATTATAGAGCTTATTATAGCGCAAGTTTAAAATAAACTATTAAATACCTATCTATTATTATCCCTCTCATAGCCAATTTGATTCCAATAAGACCGTTAACAACTACAGAATGAGTTATTGTGAAAGTTTCAAGCTATTATAAACATTATTTTAATAAAAACTGCATTTTTTAATTATTGACATGTGTAGTTAAAATTGACTATTTTTACTATCTTCTTTTTCTATTGTTCTATTGTGAGTGAACTATAAAAGGTACAATAATTCTGAAACTTTTCACAGATCTTCTTCCAGCCAATGTGACTAACATGACTCAATGAGGAATAATTATTTTTAATTATGTTCACGGGCGATGAAATTTTTGGATTAAATAAATAAATATCATTATTGTTACACATTGGATAATATTCACTGTCAGTTTCATATGAATTAAAATATATTTGGATTTTATTGATAAGAGAAGATAATTAATAAAATCCAAAGAACAAAACCAACATGTATATTAAAAATATAAACAATGATAAAATATTTTATTTTAATTTGTAAAATTTGTTTCTAACATAAACAGATATTTTAGTTTGTTTGTGGATATTTTTTGATATTTTTATAATTTTAACCACCTGAGATCTCGAGCTTTGTTTACAGTATAAATATAAATCGGAGAGTGCAGTTATTGAAAAAATTATAGATTTTTTTACTAACGAATATTTATGTAAATAAATGTATCGTCTCGATTTGCTCCGCATTCAATTTGTATTTTCACACATTCTTTGTCTGTTTTCAATCTAAACCGAAAACGGGAATAATTATTTAGGTGTACACAGTCTCACGCGTGAAACGCTATCAGCTAATAATATTTAAAACACTCGATATCTATACGAAAGAGACTACTACTACAGTTAAAATATTCTATGGTTTGTTTATTTTGAATATTAATTAACAGACGTCTACTACACGGTTGATACGTATCACCTACAGAGAGAGAGAGAGAGAGAAAATTCAAAACGAGTTTTTTCTTATGAAATGACGAGAAACTTGAGACTATAGATTATTATTTTTTTTTAACCTATCCGAGTTACACGGCTTACTCAGGCGTAAAAAAGTTATCTCGTAGGTACGAATGCGTAAATATCCAAACAGATGCAAGATCAACGTGTCAAGATGTCATTGTTCAACTTTCTACTTATCTATTATCCATCGATAATATATTACACTGTTCGTGTTTCCCGGAAAACCTCGAAAAACGTTGCGAATAAAACCAAATTGTATACTGTTACATTTCACGCATAATGTCTGAATAAAATAAACTCAATAAGCCCAATGCGTCATTTTTTATATATATACAATATAAACTATGTTATTGTTTTGTCAGATGTTTTAGTTATTGAATTGTCTCCTCCAAAGTTTACACAACCCCTATGAGGCCGTGAACCGGTAAATGTGTTTAGAAATATTATTGTGCATAAACACAAGACAAGATGATTACAAGTGTAAATATATTATTGCAAAAAAAAAGAAAAATATAAAAATAAAATAAAAATAAAAAACACAAATTATTAACAACGGAATTAGTTGTGCAGTTCATCCGCCATGGCAACCATACGGTTTTAAGGAAATCAAATTACTCTGAGCATATTAAAGTTATTTCCCGCGGGTGTCGAAACGGCGACGATTTAAAAGTCTAATGGCGTCATTACGTACCGATTTGTCATTGTCGAAAACTTTACTTTTAATTGAATAATAATAAAGCTAATCAATATTTTATTATTATTTTTTTTTATTTTTCCCCTCGTAATTTAAATGTAAATTTATAATTTAATGGCTTATGGAAAGCAGCGGGAATAACGAAAAATGGATTAAATAAATATGCCGAAAAAATCATCAAAATAATAATAAACTCGTTTTCGTCGAGGAATGCGAACAACGTTCTAAGCCCCACGTATAATTTGTGCGTCTAAAATATTATCATAATAATAATATTACACTAGCAATCATTATTATTGATATTGCTGTTCGACTGCGCGTAGAGGTAATAAATTACGAATTTCAACAAACACACGTGATAAATACTGGTTGACACGTAGCGGTAAAAAATAGATGACGTACGAAATTATACGGCAAAAGCGGTTAAATTGATTTATAATGCCAATGAAACGATTCATCATAGGCTCGCGGATCAGTGTATAATATTATTATACACATAAACATTGATAACTATAACGCGATTTAAGCCGATAAGATGATAATGGGCGACGTGGAAGTTCGTCCTTCGTCGCTTTTGCACCGAGGCAGGACGAGATTCCTGCGTCATGTGTGTGTGTGTGTGTGTACAGTTTTTTGACCGTGTTCACGGGTTAGCGTAAATTACATACCGTTTTGTACGTTATTATTTATTATATTCGAAACCAATAATGTTTGACCGCGGCAAAACGATTGTGAACTCTTGTGTTACAGTACAAACCTCGCAACAGGCGAAATAGAATTTAAACGAGTTTATACGCGTTTAAACTGATATTAAATCTTCGAACAATAAAATATATTTTGACGACTTATTTATCTACGATCTCTAATAGACATAAAAAAAAAAAAAAATAATAATAAAAATAAAAAAACCCTTAACTCCTAATTTACTATCCACATTACGCTCTACCGGAATAGAAAAATAGCCGTCTTCATGTCTGACGCAGTTTTCGCGCGAACGTTTCCAGTAATGTTAACTATAAAATATCGTGTGTTTATTAATAGAAACGAATAAACAGATAAATACAATTCTTTGAACTACCGAAACGTCCGAAATGTTTGATAATGATATGAGTTAGTTCATAATATTATAATATGATCTCGCGTCTCTGCAGTGGACAGAGGCCACTGGGAACATATTTTCTTCGAGAACACCGTGGCAATGACCAACGGGTACCGAAAACAATATCGTGTTTCGAGTCGAGACGGAAACAACACGAAAACCCAAAACATTTCATTTCGATTGTAGAATTATGAACTATATCATGGGCGCGATTAGAAGGGGACTTGTGGGGGTTGAATCTCCTCAAAACTACTCATAGCCCCTCAGATTTTTTGAAAATTACATAAGGTTAATGCCTTTGGGGGCATATTAGCCTCCTCAAAAACGTTTTCCAAGTTGTGCTCATGAACTATATCATTGTCGAGATTCGATTTCGGAACGGTCACGATCAATCAGATGAATCAAGAAGGAAAATAGTTGCGTGCCGTTTGACCGATACTACACAATTACGATGTAATCGGTGACAGAACTTTGACAGCAGGCCAATTTTCTTTGTTTGAAACGTGTGATTCCTTGCTTGTTTCTCATTTATACCGCGACACACTAATTTGCTATTTAAACGAATCAAATCGAAAGCCCTTAGAGCTAAGGAGGATTTATTCTTTTAAATTGAACAATGCGTCTATTAAAGTAGATCGGAAATTTGTTTTATGTCCTAGTAAGGTTTACAAACTTTTATGCCCATGATCCTATGAGTATAGTCAGGAAGTCCTTGAACCATTGTCGTTACAACTGCTTTAACGTATTTGTAAGTATTTTTGTTTTGTTTTTTTTCTTAATTTGTTTTATGTATTTACTATACTGTATAGGTAGTTAATCATTAGTAGTTAATAATTTTACGATGCTACCGCAAACAACGCCGTTAAGCGTATAACTAAGAATAAATAAATACATATCGAGTTGAGATGGTAGAAACAGACATATAACATTATTATTATTATTATTTTATTGTCCCCGTCTCGAGTAATTTACGAAACTACCTTTTTCTTTTCTTCTCGGTTTAGTGTTACATCAATACCGAAATTGATTAATACAAGTTTACTATCAGATGTGAAATCATCAAGTACTTTAATTTCAGAAAAAAAAAAATTTAATCGAGAGTTTATAAAAATTACAAGTGAATCATGTAAAATTAATTTTAACGAAATTCATTAATAATGATTTGGATATTTAAAATACGACTTACGTTTCAAGGGATATTTTTTCTTTTAAATGTTGAATATTTGACAGCGTTGTGCAAATACTTGTTTGATGGTTAATTATACTGTTTTAAATTATTTACTTTCAGGCTATAAAAGACTTTAAAACTTTGTAAAAATGTTCTTTATCAACGCAGAAAAAATGAATTAAAAAGCTGTTAGGCATTGTCCATAATAAAGAAAGTTTTTAATTGAATTCAGGGTTTCATGTTTAGTTTTTTTTTTTGAACAACAAATACGTCTTTGATCTTTTGTTTCTGAGATTAATTATTAATTAAATAAGAATTACTAACGTTTTAAAGTATGGATTCGATAGTATGAGTGACTACTTTAAACAAATATCAATTTAATCATTTAATTTTAATAGTTTTTTACGTTACGAAATGTAATTCTCTAAACAATATACATACATATTTGTATATGTATGTAATATGAATGTGTACGCTAGTTAATGCGTTTCAATGTTTTTTTTAATCGAATGGGAAACGTACCTATTATGATAATATCATTTTATCAGACTAATTTAAATAATTAAATACGGAACATTTAGACGCAGAGTTTAACAGAAAATTATTCCTAAGAAATATGCACATATTAAAACTATGATATAGTATTTTTTCTTTTTTATCATTTACGTGTCAACTTAATATTCAAGTGATATTTATTACGCTTGGCAAACCGCGATATTTTATGCAGAAAAATCTTAAATTCCCACAGCACTTTCAAGGTAGATGAGTAAAAACAAAACGTTTTCGACTAACACATTTTACAGGTAAATAAATAACTGTAATTCAGATTATTCGTAATAATTTGTTATTTATATGTAATATTCAATCGAACCGATATTTTTAAAACGCGGGTATTTTAATTTTCAACTAGAACTAATTTCTTTAAAATTGTTTCTCTGAGAAAAGTAAATTGTGACAAATTAAGGGAAGTGCTGAGCGGTTTGGCTATATGCCATTAAAGTATAGACTGTTCCTAAAATTTATTATTACGTAAGTGTACTCAGCAAAGGTGTATTAATACGATGTGATATATGATGTTCACCGTTTATTACGCTTCTTTTTTCCATTTAATCAATTAGTTTTGAGTGAATTAAGTGTTTAATCGGTTTTTATATATTAATTTGATTCGATTCGATGATACCAAATAATAATTATTATTGAATACTATACAGATCAATGGATTAAAAGGTTAAATGATTTTGATGATAATAATTACGTAGTAGTATAATTTAATTATGTAATTTAGAATCGGATTAATTATACCTACTAAGAAAATTTCAATTCCTTTGTATACAGTTTGTAAACGGACGCACTGTATTAAGTGTATTAATTAGTTTTGGATCTCACGACTTGAAATTCGATTATATAACATTTGCATTTGTATTTTTTTTTTCTTTTTAGATAAATATTTTAGAACATAAACGCTAATAAATCGTAAAATAATTAAATCTCTGATAAAACTGGAATACTACAATATGTACGTATACAAAGTCGTATATAACACGTTCTGCATTTGCTGTTGTGTACGTATCTGCTGGAACGTTTAAAATATACATTTTTAATTAAATCTAAAAATAACGATTTATATCACTTTCATTTAAAATACAACTGGACAAATCAGAACTAATATGTCTATCTATTTAATCGTTTTTAAAATTTGAACAATCGATTTTTCTATCAAATGTGAACGGAATTGATTAAATCGGTCTTAGATCTAACAGTTTGATCACATTAAATTATTTTTAAGATTTAATAAAAGTTTGATCTCAAAAATAAATAAATATTTATCACAAAGGACCAAATGGTTCATTCATAGTTCATTTTGTATTAATTAATATTTAAAAATGTAAAATCTATCAAAAATAAATATTTATTAATGATAAACATTTTTTTTCAAATATTTATTCTACATTTAACAAACATATTTTTGCTGTGTGGGTACAATAGGAAACGTAATATATTACTATGCTAGAGATTTTTGACTTTTATTCCTATACTATATGCTAAAGATCATAGGACATGTTCTACTGGTCGAATAATTTTTTTGATATAATGGTTGACTTATTTTTAGAACTTTGGAATTTAATACATTTGATAAGTAGCAAAACATGATATCAAATTAGTTAATTGACACGAAAAAAAAAATACAATTAAATCAAAAATGTATATTCAACGCGTGAACACTAAAATATTCACCATTCTAAGCCTCCTCTCAAGATTTTTAAAAACTTATATCTCCTGTCTACGTGTTTTTACATATAAATAAAAAAAAAATATATATATATATATATATATATATGAATTTTTTACGTGACTTTATTTTAGATTAAGAGTGAAGAGGTGATAATAATAGCTTTTACCGATGTTCAATTCAAATACGATTATAATATGGTTTAATTAATTATACATAAATATAAAAAAAAAAAAAAATAATCGTCTGATGCTGAAAACCAGACTATCAAAACAGAGAACAATTTGATTCGAAAATCAGTTGAAGTAAATTTCAAACATAAATCGATAGTGTTTTAACATCTCAAAGGCTTGTCAGTGAATAACACAAAGCGATTTCGATTGTTTTTAAAATTGATTCAAATGTCACGCGCCACTGAAAATCCTGAACGCCTACCACAAATTGGGAACGAACCGCTTTACCGTATAATACGTGTATATTACTTATTATAGTGCTTATAATTTTATAGGCCTTGAAAAGTGTTTTTACACTCGAAATATAAAATAAAAAATTGAAACGTATTATAATTTTATATAATTAATGTGCCTATAAGGTAAATAATTTCAGTTTCATGTTCGTGGTGTAAATTTTGTTTACAAAAATTATCACACTTACAATTATAGGATTCGTTTTTATTTCGTACATGTCATGAATGCATTTATTCGAATGATATCAATAAGATTTTGATTTTCATGCACTGAGAAATGTATAAAAGATTACACTAAATGACCAAAAAAGTTCTCTAAAAAAATCTGCTGTATAGTACATTACCATTGGAGAAAATATTTTTCCTAAATTCAGGAATAAACGTCACACATCCGACGTTTTGGCTTTTAGTATTTTTAAAAATTAAATAACTTGACGGACCCAATTTGCAATATGCTATACGCAGTGCTAACAACGTCTTGTTTAATGTATATCACAAAACATAATCGTAACTTTGTGTTTATTGCAGTTAATTTATGTTCGATTTTTATGTCGCATTTTACCGCATCGTTGACAAGTTTTTTTTTCATCATTTGATTACGAATTTGTGAAAAAGAAATTCCTATTATGCTGTACAGTTCATTATAGTGTATAGTCAATCGTTAAACTCTGTCATGAAACGTAAAGTATACTACTAATTATAAACATGCCAAAGCAATTAAAACATTCTTAAAATTATTTTAATTTTCTAGAGATAATTTGATCTACACTTGCTTTAAATATACCTATTTGTAAAATATATACGAAAAATGCCTTTAAAAAACAATAATTGCACTAAAAATGTTGAAACTAAAGCCTTAAAGATAAAATAAGGTGTAACAAATGCAAAATGAAATATTTCTTTTTTTAATTTAATTATATATAGAAATAATATTGTTCATGGAAAGCATTGTTTTGAAGCACACGGAAAAAATGAAATTTTAATTAAATTCCGCACTTTATTATGATGTAATAGATTTTACAACTTTTTTGTTTTTTGTAAAGGTAAAAAACGAACACGACTTACAGCAACTACAGTCCAGTGTAGAAGTTTATTATACTTCTATGGCATATTTTTCTTAGTACACTTTTTTTTTTTACATTCTGAACGTTAGTGAAGAAGCTTATGTTTTTACAATGATGTTTATTTTATTTTTTTTTCTTCCTCTGTGAACACTTTTTTGTATAGAACTACTTGTCCAAAAGTTTCAATCAGTAACTTTATAGATCCAAAATCGAACCCAGATGATACTTTTGAGAGGTCATTTTTCAAATTTCTCAATATTTTTTTTAATAATGCGAAAAAATTGAAAAAAAATTTTCAAAAAACGGCAAAATATGCAATTACTGCAATTTCCGTAAAATTGAAAATTACTTTTTGACATAACTTCTAAAATAATGCAGCAAAGGACTTGAAATTTTCACCAACCACTAAAAATAGTGACGAGAAAAATTCATAAAAATTTAAAAAAGATTTGATCAATTTTGAGTTAAGTACGGCATTTTGAAAATTTCGGAAATATCTAACTTTTTGTTAGTTTTTATGTAATAAAATTTTTGATTTTTGATATTAAGTCTTGAAAATTTAATATTATGTCACTGACATATACGTTTACTTGACCTGAAAAAATCTCGAAAATCGTTAGTCAATTTGTTTTTTATAACCGTTTGAAGTTAGAATTTCGCCTGAATTCGTTAGTTATACCTAAAATCACGCACTTTAACGTACATATAAGAAAATTGGCCCAACCGATTGTTTTGAAATTTGGTGTCTAGATAGAAAATTTCATTGCGAATATTTTGGTGCAATAAAATTTCTTACTGACAAATAATTAAACATTTTACAAGGGTAAGACTGAAAAAACTCGAAGTACGGACACAAAGATTTTTGTTATTCGCTTATCTTATCCTACGTAATTTTCGACGCTAAATTTAATACGATACAAGTGGCCTTTGGACTGCCGCCCAAATACATTTCTCAAAACCACAACGCCTTATCAGTTGTCATTTCACGGACTGCCATGTATAATGTATATGTGTATACACTATTATATGTTTATGTATACACATGTACAATCGTTGTCAGATAGATTGGCACGGCGGCAGCGGCGGCGCGATAACGAAAAACCAGGGGTTCTCAATCTTGAATGTTATTACCGAAAATGTATCAATAAACCAACATTTGTCATAAAACACTTAAGAC